>ML811497.1:244025-254103 GCA_009831015.1 Picea engelmannii
GGGCCAGTTGCATACATGCTTGCATTACCTGCATCTATGACTGTACATAATGTGTTTCATGTTTCACTGCTTAAGAAATATGTACCTGATGCTAATCATGTTATCGATTGGACTGTGATTCAAGTGGAACCAAAAGGTGTCCTGCAAGTACATCCTGTATGCATGTTGGACAGGAAAAGAAAACAGCTCCAGAATCGAGCTATAGAGCTTGTAAAGGTCCAGTGGACCTGGTACGGTCCTGAGGACGCGACATGGGAGCATGCAGATGTTATGTGGGCAGAGTACCCACACCTTTTTGAAAATTTTGAAGAACTTGCAGATGCGATGTAAAGTTGCACTGAGGACAGTGCAAAAATAAGGGGAGGGGGATTGTAGTGTCCCCAAGGCCTAGCCCCGTTACAGATCATGGTATATGCAATGAATTGTAAATGTGTTCTATAGGTTGGTGAGCCAAGTTTTGTATAAGCCGGAAGGCTTATGTGGTTGTTAGGCCAGGAAGCCTAAGTGTTGAGGGCCAGGAGCCTGCTGTTGTACTTGTATGTATGCAGAATAATCAATAAAATATAAACACCGCCAGGTGCAGACCGACCACGATGAATGAGTGAAGGGGGACTGAGCGTCCACAGAGTGGGCAAGGAACTAGGGGCTGGAAGGTGGGAAAGGGGCTGATTGTTGAGCCTGGGGGCTAAGCCTAGGGGCTTAGGCCTGGAATAATATTTTAATATTATTTCCTAAAAAGCCATGTGCATATTATTTTATCCTAAGTTCCTAGAAAAAAGGAAAGATGGGTACAGGGAGGCACGCGGATGGAACACATGCAGTTCCCAGGGTGATAAATGTCCACCCTGACGCATGCAAATAAAATAGAAAAGAGCAGCCGTGAGGGGCATCTCTCGCATTGCATTTGACCCGACTACCCTGAGCAGGAGCCGTAGGAGCCAGTCTACAGGAGACCTTGTGTATGTCTATTACAGAGAGGAAGCCTATGTTGGGTGCTAAAGAATGTGTGTTTACCCTTGTTCAGATCCGTGGAGTCTGTCTGT
This sequence comes from Picea engelmannii, assembly GCA_009831015.1. Classification (NCBI taxonomy): domain Eukaryota; kingdom Viridiplantae; phylum Streptophyta; class Pinopsida; order Pinales; family Pinaceae; genus Picea; species Picea engelmannii. The sequence goes on from ML811497.1 coordinate 245,069, forward strand.
GAGAGAAATACAGTGTGTGCATTCCCAGAATGAAATGTCCATGTCAATTTTGGGGAAGAGTCTATGTTTTCCCAAGAAAAGTTGAGCGAGCTTGTGCGTGGAGCTCTATTCTGAAATCTTGACCGAGATAACATCATGTGACTGCTGAACTAGTTCTTGGGAAGCTTGTGTCCATTTTCCCTGTGTTTGTTGTGCCACGCAGTTCTGGACTGCGTGAGGATTGTTGGCCTGTGAGCAACTCCCTCCAGGTGAGAGAGTGCACAGAGGAAGGAGAGAGCTCTTGGAAGGAATCCCTGTAGCTGCCACAAAATCCGGAGACTTCTGGTCCGGTCTGTTCCTATAACCCAAGGTAAGGGAGACTGGCAGCCGAAGGACTGTCTAGGTGACAGATAAGGTGCACTCTCCTAGGGTGGAACAGGCATGTGGGGAATGAGGGTCTGTGGGTAGTGAGCGTGGGAGATTCCTGGGAGAGCATTCTTCCTGGTGGCTGTGTGTGACTGAATTCCCTATAACCTCAGCCTGAGTCTGGATTCCTTTCCCTGGGGTGGATCTCAGTCCCAGCTCGGGGGTGACCCACTGTTGAGTTGAGGAGTAGTGCGGTCTATGGCTGGGAGGTTTGTGGAAGGCCTGCATTTGGTTGGTGGATTTCTCCATTGCTACAAGATAAGTATCTATATATGTTCTTATCACATTTTATCATGACTGTACTGGATCTGTTATCATGTTTTCCATTGTGTAAATGAATTACTGTTGAAAGCTATGGATTGTCTAAATATAATAGTAACTATATGTTTATTCTGAGAATTAAATGTATCTCTTTGTTGTTACGCATGTGATTATACAATTCTGTATGTTTTATGTAAAATTCCATGTACAGATTGGTTAGCGAGAGATTTTGAAAGCCTCAGTAGTGAAAAGGGTACACTACATTTTATCTGTCCTTTTTTATGTGGTTTGGGGCCTCCCTTTCCTTTCTTTTGTTGTGAGGGGTTCCCAAGAAAAAAAATTCGCATCTTTTGTTTGAGCTTTTGCTTGATTTTGACGACATATCGGTAGGTTGCGCCCAAGGACAAGATGTCCAGAAATTCCATTTCGGTATGTATGCATCTATGTAGAGAAAAATTATACTTGAGAACCAAATGTCATTTTGAATATTTAATACCCAGCTTGGTGCGCAAGGTATGGAAGATATTTTTTAACTCTGGCACTTCTTGGTCTCTTTCTTGCTGCATTGTGGTCCATTTGGTATACAAGTCGTCATAACTTCCAACAAGGTAGTATTGTTCCTTAATAATATCCCTAAAGGATTCCTAGGTGGTTGTGACTATAAATAATGTGGGTTCCTCTATTTCTTTTTTCTCATAGAAAGTTTCCCACCAATATTTGATATGGGGAATGGATTTGAGGAGCACAAAAGTAATCTTTTCTCTATTTGAAAAGTTATGGACAAAAAAATACCCTTCTAGTAGATTCAACCACTTATATACAACATCTGCATCTATCCTACCTTCAAATATAGGAATATCAAAGTTTATTTGTACCTTGAATGGGGCGGTGTCTTCGCTCGAGGAAGATGCATCGTCTGTTGGTAGTCACCGAAGGATTTGTGCGAAACTATCCATCATCTCGTTCCTCTATTGCATGAGGGATTCCTCAAGAAAAATTTTGAAAGGATATTTTGTCCTGTCATATTTATTTTCTCCTACCATGAGAGGTCGCTTGGGTGTGTAAGGGATTTTATCCTCAAGAGAAACAAGTTCAAGACCCAATTCTTTGTACCCTGACCTCATTGGGGACATGCATTAAGATGACAAGGAGCAGATCTCTCTGATACTATTGATCCAGATTTTATGAGAAAAATGAAATGAATACAGATTATTAAAAGATGCTTAACACAGAATAACCGAGATACCGTAAAAATGGTTTTCTATTCAATAAGGAAATAAGTTGAAACTGTAAAATGCAACTGAAAACAAGCTTGCTGGAATGGTGGTGGCTTATCTCTGAGAAGAGATGTGATGACTGCGCTCATTTGCAAGAAGAAGATTACGATGAGGCTCTGAAGGCCTTTTTTACAATAAACTGGAATTTCACAAAACCTAGACATCCAAAAAACATAACACTAGGAGATGAAGCACTAAAAGACACGTGGGCCCCATTTGGGTAAGTTACTACATCAACTTCTCGAGGTCATAAATTTTGCATACGATATCTGTTTGAGGCACATGATAGCTCGTTAGAAAGGTATCGTCGAGGTTATTCATTTTGGGGGCTCAATTAGAGGATTTTGTTATGATTGAGAATCCCGATCCCAAAAATCCTTCATTTAGGCCCTCAAAATGGCCCCAGAAATTAAAAACTGCTAAAAATAGTAAATTGACAAAATTGCCAGAAAACTGTTTTGAGCTAGTTGGAAAAGGTGGGTGGCCACCGATATTCACCTGGATCAAGAGACCTTTTCATTTGGAATCATCTTTTATTTGGAAATTTATGTCGTGTGTAAGCTGGTTTCCTCCTTGAAGAGGCTTATTTTCTAAAATTATCTCTTTTTCAAGGCGTTGAGTACTTATTCTGAGGTTTTTCTATGTTATCTTGATATTTGGTTCTTAACATGCATTTGTGCATTTTCACAATAAAAACATAAAAAAAAAAACATCTAGTAGAACCTTCACCCACCCAATTTTTTTTAGTTATATGGCACATCCTTTAAAACCTCCGCTAACACCTCTGCAACCAATAGAGGAGGTTGTAGCGAAGGTTTTTTTGAATTTGTTTCCAAATTTTGTAACACTAAAAACCTCCACAAAAACCTATGCTATAAGGTGTTCTCCTTGTAGTGGGTAGAGATGAAACCCATTGGAGTGGAGAGGAGAGTTTTATATGATTTCGCCTCATGGATTATTATTCCCACAGTTGTAAGATTTTTAGCAAAAGATATTGTGAGAAGTCAAACTAGTGTTACTATTATTTTGATTTCATAATAAAGGGAATTTCTATCCATTTTTCTTTCCAAGTGATAAGGAGGGTTCACCATAAAGGATGAAGATGAGATAAGGGGTTTTTTTGTTTCAACTTAACAACAAGGTGATTTCCATCATAATGATTTCAAATATTAGATGGCATGATATAGAAGGAGCAATGATGGAAAATATGACCAATCTAAACCAAGAGGGGATTTTTGCATAATTTAGGATTGGAAATGAAAGGATAGAAGCTATGGATCAATCTCAAAAATATTATCATCTTGCTTCATTCTTCAAACACAACAAATTCAAATCTAGTACCTACCCATTCAACCAAGCTTGGGTTGGCATTGACCTTCTAGTTGTATGAATTGGTGTTTCTTAGTGGTTGAAGGGACTCCTCTCTTTTGCTCCATAATCTTAGAAATAAAGGCCTATTGAAATACATACTAATGCTACTTACTTCTCATTTCTAGAACAAAGGTTCCAAACTTGTGTGTCCCTCCTACATAGATAGGAAATGACACTCTAAGCTCCCTCCATATCTCTATATCACTTTCCTTAGTAGTTATTTGTAAAGGTCACAATTCAACCTAGGCTACCTATGTCTCAACACTTTAATGGCTATTTGAACAATGGAATTTTCTTTATACTGTTCTCTTAATATTGTTCCAGTTTCTTTCTTGGTGTATATCATCCTTGTCTTTTTGGTAGAAATCTACTTTTATTATCATGTATCATAATTGATTGTGATAAGATGTCGACTTCATTCACTCATGCACTCCTCATATTTATTTAGGTCATTTATGCTTTGCTCTATTCCGATGATCCATGATGAACATAATCATTTGGTCACATGTAGGGAATGGAATGGGAAATACATGGGGATATTCTTGCCAAGTAGAGAGTGTTGTCACAAGAGTTGAATCTGGGTTGTAACAGAGCCAAGCCTTAGCACATTTTAAATGAAATAAAATTTGTTGATTGATCAGTCATAAGAGGCTTCTAGAACTAGGTCTGAAATAGGCCCTTCACTCATTTATAGATCAGAAATGAAGAGGCATGACATCGTTTGTCTAATTGATTCAATAAAGAAGATGGATAAAGGATAGGAGATGAAGAAGACTGAAACAAACAGTTAGGTATCTAATTCTGATAGGTCTATTCTTTATTTCAATGGAAGAAATAACACCAAACTTCAAATATCTGAACACAGGTCTTGTCTTACTCATAGCAAGACAGAGGAAAATCTATGAACAAATAAAACTTGTAAATAAGGAAAAACAATTAAGATGCAGGTCTTGTTCTACTCACGACAAAACAAAGGAAAAACTGCACTTTAAGGAATGCTTTAAATTAGCTACAGCAGAAGTATTACTGAATTGTAACCATTACAAGCTGAATTAATTAATGGAAGGAAGAAATAGAAGTGGTGAAAAATTCAGAAACAATAAGACAGGAAGAAGACGGAATTAGAGAGTGACAAGGTGTAGAATCTCTTGGCATTCTGTTCTATATTTGCTGAAAATGAATACATTAGAAACCCAGCCTCCAAAAGGCTCTGAGGTTGTTCCCCCCTTTTTTTCTTCAAGAAGATACAGTAATATATGTCTTCTTCCCCCTTTCAAATAACTAAAAAACAATTTGGATTCCAAAATAAATCCCTCTAGAAACATTTCATGTAGGTATTGAGGTCGAAATCCTCCCAAAAGATAACAACAGTTACCATCAAATTCGAAAACTTTCTGCCCTAGAAAAAGGGCCAAACTGCTTAAAACTGGGGCTGCGGTTATGGTTTTGTATCTCTTGAATCGTGATAGCTGTGTATAAAATTAAAGAGGTTTTTGTTCATCTATTTTTTCTGACCAAAAACCTCTCTCGGTTTCCTGAGATCCATTTCCATTTGCCTCAGATCTGCCTTTCAAAAACATGTGTCAAACGGAAAAATTCTGAGATCCGAAAATTAAGGCTCGGAGATGGATTTGATTCTCCCAATCTGTGACACTTGTAGGAAAACTGAGGGAGTTTATTGATCTCTGATGTGTTAGGCACAAAAACCTCCGACCATTTCTCAAAATGATATTCGATTAACTCAGAATCATCATTTGAAAATGATGACTTAGAACAATAAAAAACGCCACATTTCTGAAAAAAAACCTCATCTTTCGGGGGACTTTTGAATGCCTTCCAAAGATACAAATGAAAATATGAATGCACCAATGGAAATATTAGGATCTGTCGATGTCAATTGACCATTTGAGCGTGCAAAATGGCCTCTCCATGGCTGAGAAAATGGATTTTTTGCTGAGGCAGTTTATTGTATATGAAAGATCTGTGATTTCGGTGGCTAACACGTCAAAAACAAAGGTATCTTAGCTGCTGAAAGTCATGGATTTCGGTGGCTAACAGTGCAATTTCGGAGTTCCGTAAACCACCCAAAGTCCCGAAACCTGATTTCAGGATTTCGGGTTTCGGAACAATGGTTAAACCTTTTACATTGGTCAAACCTCTTATGGCCGAAAGTCCAAAATGGTGATGCGGCATTTGTGTGAAACCTTAATATAGTGATTTTATTTTCGTTTATTACATTTTTTTCGTTCCTCCTCGTGAGGTCTTCCTCCATGTGGTTTGATGTGTGATGCTTGAATGCTTGGTCTCGGCCGATACACTTTCAGAAACTAAGGGCATATGAAACCTGAGATTTAAGCTACCAAAAGTCTTCACTTTCAGTAGCTAAACACTATAACTTTTTTCTTTCTAATCTTTCGAAAGCCAAAACTTCAATATTTTTACCAACATAGGCTCCTTCTAGGGATGGTGCTTTTTTGAAAGTGCCAAGAATAGTATACCAAGTGACTTCATCCATTGGGTGACCCGAAATCATCCTTATCAAACTCCGAACCCTGTCACTTTACTTGCATCTTTTCGAAATGAAAAACCGATTATTCATCCATTGGGCTATGGAGTCGCAATGCTTTAAAACAAAACCATATTGGATTCAAAACTGAACTGAAAACATATTGAAAACCACCGCTGTAATCTAATGCTCAAAGTCAAGCTTATTTATATACATCACCTACTCTAACTACTGAAAAATTTCGACTGAATCAAATGATATGAAAATGCCAGTGAAGCCAATCCAATAATTGTGTATTTATATGAAATTTTCTCACACTTTCTTTGAGCAGGCTGAAAAAGGAAATTGACAACTCCCATCTAACCTGTTGGTGATCATGAATTTTCAAACCTTTCATCGATTCTTGTGACAAAATATCCATGACATAGCATACTACTCCATTAAATGAATCTAAAAGATCAGCAAAAGGATCTTGGAAAAATATATGGTCCTGAGGTTTTAAAACATCCAGGACTACTCTATGTTATGATTTATAATGATCAGGATCATTCTCGAAGAGAATATATAAGCACCTTTCAATATCATCTGCAATGGCATCTCCAAAATCATGGCACAATCTTGTCTGAAGACCCTCATTCCTCCATGAAAAATCTGCAGCAAGTTGTTGTACAGAAATGATGAAATAATCATCACTATACTCATCATATTTAGGTTCATCAGATAACTCAAGAGGGTCATCAGTCAGACAAAAACTCAGGACATCAACTGTGGATCTCTCAAGCAAAGGACACTTTGTTACTATCTCTGGCATACTGTTTATTTCAGAATCATACTTCTGCAAATCATAGTCTAAAGCATTTTCGAACAGCAAACTTTCTTTAGTATCATTAAACATGGAAACCTTATCTTTTTCATGAAACAAAGTAGAGTCTAAAATCTGATCTCCTGGAAGGAAATCTTCATAAATAGGTTCACTAACTTCCTGTAAAGTTCCATGAAATACATGACTGTCATCATTTAAAAACAGATTTACATTTTCAGAAATGGAAGAAGTTTGACACTCATATCCGGGACTGTGTGAAAGATGCAAATCTGTGTGAGTAGGGGCTGCAACATAGCTGTGTAGGATTAGATCTATTTCTTCTTCAGTCAAAGGAGGAGGTGGTCTCTGTATTTTCTAGATAAAACAACAATCATTCCTTTCTATCTCTTTTGCAGGTTGACCGTGATGTTGAATATCTTCTTCTTGAGTAAGTTCACAAGATCCAACATGTTTATGAGCCAACTCTTCCTCATACTGATCATCTTCATCAACTTGAGAAATTTCTATTGTTTCTTCCTCCTGTTCAAGAGGGTTTGTATGATCTTTTTGTCTTATAAATCCTATATTACAACAATCTTCAAAAATGATTTCAGGTGAATATATCCTCTTACAATGTTGATGAAAAAGTGTGTGAAAACATCTCAATGAAGGAATACTGGAATGGGATAAAGCTTTATACCAGAGTCTAGCATATTTTTCCAATGAAAACATAAACAATTTCATGAGGACATCTTCATGATGTACATTTAATTCCTCCATGAGCTTGTGGAATTCAAACAAGTGTTGACCAGGATTGTCGTCCTCATATTCTCCAAATTTAGGAAGGACATCTTCCCAAATTTTAATGTCTGGAACAATGTTTGGAAAGCCATAAACATTTGTAAAGTCCAGAGGGGCAAACCTTGCAGCAATTCGAGCAGTGAACAAATTCGACATTTGAGACCAATTGAGTCGCCAAGAAAATCATGTAGAGTCTACAAACCAAGGAGTCGCCAGGTGAATGATCACAACCAATTGAATGCCTATCCCTTTCTAACCATCAAGAGATAGATCTGAACTTTGTCGTATCCCAGGGAAGATAACTTCGTCCTCCGTCCCTGGCAATGACGCCAGAGAATGTTGTCACAAGAGTTGACTCTAGGCTGTAATAGAGCCAATCCTTAGAACATTTTGAATGAAATAAAATTTGTTGATTGATCAGTCATAAGAGGCTTCTAGTACTAGGTCTGAAATAGGCCCTTCACTCATTTATAGATAAAAAACGAAGAGGCATGACATCGTTTGTCTAATTGATTCAATAAAGAAGATGGATAGAGTATAGGAGATGAAGAAGACTGAAACAAAGAGTTAGGTATCTAATTCTGATAGGTCTATTCTTTATTTCAATGGAAGAAATAACACCAAACTTCAAATATCTGAACATAGGTCTTGTCTTACTCATAGCAAGATAGAGGAAAAGCTATGAACAAATAAAACTTGTAAATAAAGAAAAACAATTAAGATGCATGTATTGTTCTACTCATGGAAAAACAGAGGAAAAACTACACTTTAAGGAATTCTTTAAATTAGCTATAGCAGAAGTATCATTGAATTGTAACCATTACAAGGTGAATTAATGAATGGAAGGAAGAAATAGAAGTGGTGAAAACTTCAGAAACAATAACACAGGAAGAAGACAGAATTAGATAGTGACAAGGTGTAGAATCTCTTGGCATTCTGTTCTATATTTGCTGAAAATGAATGCATTACAAACCCAGCCTCCAAAGGGCTCTCGGGTTGTTCCCCCCTTTTTTTTCTTCAAGAACATACAATAATATATGTCTTCAGCCTCCTTTCGAATAACTGAAAAACGATTTGGATTCCAAAATAAATCCCTCTAGAAACGAACGGGCATTTCATGTAGGTATTGAGGTCGAAATCCTCCCAAAAGATAACAACAGTTACCATCAAATTCAAAAACTTTCTGCCGTAGAGAATGGGCCAAACTGCTGAAAACTAGAGCTGCGGTTATGGTTCTGTATCTCTCGAATTGTAACAGTTGTGTATAAAATTAAATATTTTTTTTTCTCATCTATTTTTTCTGACCAAAAACCTCTCTCAATTTCTTGAGATCCTTTTCCATTTGCCCCAGATCTGCCTTTCAAAAACATGTGTCAAACAGAAAAATTCTGAGATCCAAAAATTAAGGCTCGGAGATGGATTCGATTTTCCCAATCTGTGACACCTGTAGGAAAATTGAGGGAGGTTATTGATGTTACAGGTATGAACTAACTGAGAGGGGGGGGGTGAATCAGTTAGTGTAGATTATTAATAATTTCTCTCCTTTTCTAACTTTGAATCATTAATCTTAGTGGCAGTGAGTCTTTACTGTGAAATCCAGAGTTATAAACCT
>ML811497.1:254203-275024 GCA_009831015.1 Picea engelmannii
ATTTATGTTGCAGCATGTTTCAACATCTGTTCTTCATAAACAATCGATTGCCATCAATGACAACCTTGATCATCTGCGCCAACCTTGATCATCTGCGCCTTGATCATCTGCGTCATCTCTGTTGTAGGCATATTTCCAACAATTGATATCTGATGTAGTAGGCACAAAAACCTCCGACCGTTTATCAAAATGATATTCGAGTCGGTCAGAATCATCATTTGAAAATGATGACTCAGAACAGTAAAAAATGCCACATTTATGAAAATGAACCTCATATTTCGGGGGACTTTTGGATGCCTTCCCAAGATCCAAATCAAACTATGAATGAACCAATGGAAATATTAGGATCTGTATATGTCAATCGACCATTTGAGTGGGCAAAATGGCCTCTCCACGGCTGAGAAAACGGATTTTTTGCTGAGGCAGTTTATTGCATATGAAAAATCTGCGATTTTGGTGGCTAACACGTAAAAAACAAAGGTATCTTAGCTGCCAAAAGTCATGGCTTTTGGTGGCTAACAATGAAATTTCAGAGTGTTGTAAACCACCGAAAGTCCCGAAACCCGATTTCGGGATTTCGGGTTTCGGAACAATGGTTAAACTTTTTACGTTGGTCAAACCTCCGATGGCCGAAAGCCGAAAATGGTGACGTGGCATTTGTGTGAAACCTTAATATAGTGATTTTATTTCCGTTTATTGCATTTTTTTCATTCCTCGTCATGAGCTCTTCCTCCATGTGGTTTGATGTGTGATGCTTGAATGCTTGGTCTCGGCCGATACACTTTCAGCAATTAAGGGCATATGAAATCTGAGATTTAAGCTACCGAAAGTTTGCACTTTTTGTAGCTAAACACTATAACTTTTTTCTTTCTAAGCTACCGAAAGAAAAAATTTCAATATTTGTTCCAACATAGGCTCCATCTAGGGATGGTTCTTTCTTGAGAGTGCCAAGAACAATAGACCAAGTGCCTTCATCCATTGGGCGACCTGAAATCATCCTTATCAAACTCTGAACCCTGTCACTTTACTTGCATCTTTTCGGAACGAAAAACCGCTTATTCATCCATTGGGCTATGGAGTCGTAATGCTTTAAAACAAAACCATACTGGATTAAAAAATGAACTGAAAACATATTGACAACCACCGTTGTAATCTAATGCTCAAAGTCAAGCTTATTTATATACATCACCTACTCTATCTACTGAAAAATTCCCACTGAATCAAATGATATGAAAATGCCAGTGAAGCCAATCCTATAATTTTCTATTTATTTGAAATTTTCTCACACTTTCTTTGAGCAGGTTGAAAAAGGAAATTTACAACTCCCATCTAACATATTGGTGATCATGAATTTTCAAACCTTTCATCGATTCTTGTGACAAAATATCCATGACATAGCATACTACTCCATTAAATGAATCTAAAAGATCAGCAAAAGGATCTTGGAAAAATATATGGTCCTGAGGTTTTAAAACATCCAAGACTACTCTATGTTCTGATTTATAATGATCAGGATCATTCTCAAAGAGAATATCTAAGCACCCTTCAATATCATCTACAATGGCATCTCCAAAATCATGTCACAATCTTGTCTAAAGACCCTCATCCCTCCATGAAAAATCTGCCGCAAGTTGTTCTACAGAAATGATGAAATAATCATCATTATACTCATCATATTTAGGTTCAACAGATAACTCAAGAGGGTCATCAGTCAGACAAAACCTCAAGACATCAACTGTGGATCTCTCAAGCAAAGGACACTTTGTTACTATCTCTGGCATACTGTTTATTTCAGAATCATACATCTGCAAATCACAGTCTAAAGCATTTTCGAACAACAAACTTTCTTTAGGATCATTAAACATGGCAGCCTTATCTTTTTCATGAAACAAAACAAAGTCTAAAATCCGATCTCCTAGAAGGAAATCATCATAAATAGGTTCACTAACTTCTTGTAAAGTTCCATGAAATACATGATTGTCATCATTTAAAAATAGATTTATATTTTCAGAAATGGAAGAAGTTTGACACTCATATCCGGGACTGTGTGAAAGTTGCAAATCTGTGTGAGTAGGGGCTGCAACATAGCTGTGTAGGAGCAGATCTATTTATTCTTTATTCAAAGGAGGAGGAGGTATTTGTATTTTCTAGATAAAACAACAATCATTCCTTTCTATCTCTTTTGCAGGTTGACCGTGATGCTAAATATCTTCTTCTTGAGTAAGTTCACAAGATCCAGCATCTTTATGAGCCAACTCTTCCTCATACTGATCATCTTCATCAACTTGAGAAATTTCTATTGTTTCTTCCTCCTCTTCAAGAGGAATTGTATGATCTTTTTGTCTTATGAATCCTATATTACAACAATCTTCAAAAAGGATTTCAGCTGAATATATTCTCTTACAATGTTGATGAAAAAGTGTGTGAAAACATCTCAATGAAGGAATACTGGAATGGGGTAAATATTTATACCAGAGTCTAGCATCTTTTTCCAATGAAAACATAAACAATTTCATGAGGACATCTTCATGATGTACATTTAATTCCTCCATGATCTTGTGGAATTCAAACAAGTGTTGATCAGGATTGTCATCCTCATATTCTCCAAATTTAGGAAGGACATCTCCCGAAATTTTAATGTCTGGATCAGTGTTTGGAAAGCCATAAACATTTGTAAATTCCAGAGGGGCAAACCTTGTAGCAATTCGAGCAGTGAACAAATTCAACATTTGAGACCAGTGGAGTGGCCAACAAAATCATGCAGATTCTAGGAACAAAGGAGTCGTCGAGTGAATGATCACAACCAATTGAATGCCTATCCCTTGTTCAATATCAAGAGATAGATCTGAACTTTGTCGTATCCCAAGGAAGATAACTTCATCCTCCATCCCCGTCAACGGCGCTAGAAAATGTTGTTGCAAGAGTTGACTTTGGGCTATAATAGAGGCAAGCCTTAGCACATTTTAAATGAAATAAAATTTGTTGATTGATCAGTCATAAGAGGCTTCTAGAACTAGGTCTAAAATAGGCCCTTCACTCATTTATAGATCATAAATGAAGAGGCACGACATCGTTTTTCTAATTGATTCAATAAAGAAGATGGATAGAGGATAGGATATGAAGAAGACTGAAACAAAAGAGTTAGGTATCTAATTTTGATAGGTCTATTCTTTATTTCAATGGAAGAAATAACACCAAACTTCAAATATTTGAACACAGGTCTTGTCTTACTCATAGCAAGACAGAGGAAAAGCTATGAACAAATAAAACTTGTAAATAAAGAAAAACAATTAAGATGCAGGTGTTGTTCTACTCACGGCAAAACAGAGGAAAAACTTCACTTTAAGGAATAATTTAAATTAGCTACAACAGAAGTATCACTGAATTGTAACCATTACAAGCTGAATTAATGAATGGAAGGAAGAAATAGAAGTGGTGAAAACATCAGAAACAATAACACAGGAAGAAGACAGAATTAGAGAGTGACAAGGTGTAGAATCTCTTTGCATTCTGTTCTATATTTGCTGAAAATGAGTGCATTACAAACCCAGCCTCCAAAAGGCTCTCGGGTTGTTCCCCCCTTTTTTTCTTCAAGAAGATACAATAATATATGACTTCTGCCCCCTTTCGAATAATTGAAAAATGATTTGGATTCCAAAAGAAATACCTCTAGAAATGAACAGGCATTTCATGTAGGTATTGAGGTCGAAATCCTCCCAAAAGATAACAACGTTTACCATCAAATTCAGAAACTTTCTGCCATAGAAAATGGGTCGAACTGCTGAAAACTGGGGCTGCGGTTATGGTTATGTATCTCTCGAATCGTGATAGCTGTGTATAAAATGAAATATTTTTTTTTTCATCTATTGTTTCTGACCAAAAAACTCTCTCGGTTTCCTGAGATCCATTTCCATTTGCCCCAGATCTGCCTTTCAAAAACATGTGTCAAACGGAAAAATTCTGAGATCCAAAAATCAAGGCTCGAAGATGGATTCGATTCTCCCAATATGTGACACCTATAGGAAAACTGAGGGATTTTATTTATCTCTGATGTGTTAGGCACAAAAACCTCTGACCGTTTCTCAAAATGATATTCGAGTCGCTCAGAATCATCATTTGAAAATGATGACTCAGAACAGTAAAAAATGCCACATTTATGAAAACGAACCTCATCTTTCGGGGGAATTTTGAATGCCTTCCCAAGATCCAAATGAAAATATGAATGCACCAATGGAAATATTAGGATCTGTAGATGTCAATCGACCATTTGAGCGTGCAAAACAGCCTCTCCACAGCTGAGAAAATGGATTTTTTGCTGAGGCAGTTTATTGCATATGAAAAATCTGCGATTTCGATGGCTAACACGTCAAAACCAAAGGTATCTTAGCAACCAAAAGTGATGGATTTCAGTGGCTAACAGTGAAATTTCGCAGTACCGTAAACCACCGAAAGTCCCGAAACCTGATTTCGGGATTTCGGGTTTCGGAACAATGGTTAAGCTTTTTACGTTGGTCGAACCTCCGATGGCTGAAAGCCTAAAATGGTGACATGGCATTTGTGTGAAACCTTAATATAGTGATTTTATTTTTGTTTATTGCATTTTTTTCGTTCCTCCTCGTGAGCTCTTCCTCCATGTGGTTTGATGTGTGATTCTTGAATGCTTGGTCTCGGCTGATACACTTTCGACAACTAAGGGCATATGAAACCTGAGATTTAAGCTACCAAAAGTCTACACTTTCGGTAGCTAAACATTATAAATTTTTTCTTTCTAAGCTACAGAAAGCCAAAATTTCAATATTTGTTCCAACATAGGCTCCATCTAGGGATGGTGCTTTCTTGAAAGTGCCAAGAACAGTAGACCAAGTGCCTTCATCGATTGGGCGACCCGAAATCATCCTTATCAAACTCTGAACCCTGTCACTTTGCTTGCATATTTTCGGAACGAAAAACCGCTTATTAATCCATTGGGCTATGGAGTCGTAATGCTTTAAAACAAAACCATACTGGATTCAAAATTGAACTGAAAATATATTGAAAACCACCGTTGTAATCTAATGCTCAATGTCAAGCTTATTTATATACATCACCTACTCTAACAACTGAAAAATTCCCATTGAATCAAATGATACGAAAATGCCAGTGAAGCCAATCCAATAATTGTCTATTTATTTGAAATTTTCTCACACTTTCTTTGAGCAGGCTGAAAAAGGAAATTGACAACTCCCATATAACCTATTGGTGATCATGAATTTTCAAACCTTTTATCGATTCTTGTGACAAAATATCCATGACATAGCATACTAATCCATTAAATGAATCTAAAAGATCAACAAAAGGATCTTGGAAAAATATATGGTCCTGAGGTTTTAAAACATCCAGGACTACTCTATGTTTTGATTTATAATGATCATGATCATTCTTGAAGAAAATATCTAAGCACCCTTCAAGATCATCTACAATGGCATCTCCAAAATCATCTCACAATCTTGTCTGAAGACCCTCATCCCTCCATGAAAAATCTACAGCAAGTTGTTCTACAGAAATAATGAAATAATCATCATTATACTCATCATATTTAGGTTCAGCAGATAACTCAAAGAGGGTCATAAGTCAGACAAAACCTTGAGACATCAACTATGTATCTCTCAAGCAAAGGACACTTTGTTACTATCTCTGGCATATTGTTTATTTCAGAATCATACTTCTGCAAATCACAGTCTAAAGCATTTTCGAACAACAAACTTTCTTTAGGATCCTTAAACATGGAAACCTTATCTTTTTCATGAAACAAAGAAGAGTCTAAAATCTGGTCTCCTGGAAGGAAATCATCATAAATAGGTTCACTAACTTCCTGTAAAGTTCCATGAAATACATAAATGTCTTCATTTAAAAACAGATTTACATTTTCAGAAATGGAAGAAGTTTGACACTCATATCCGGGACTGTGTGAAAACTGGAAATCTATGTGAGTAGGGGCTGCAACATAGCTATGTAGGAGCAGATCTATTTCTTCTTCAATCAAAGGAGGAGGTGGTCTCTGTATTTTCTGGATAAAACAACAATCATTCCTTTCTATCTCTTTTGCAGGTTGACTGTGATGTTGAATATCTTCTTCTTGAGTAAGTTCACAAGATCTAGCATCTTTATGAGCCAACTCTTCCTCATACTGATCATCTTCATCAACTTGAGAAATTTCTATTGTTTCTTCCTCCTCTTCAAGAGGATTTGTATGATCTTTTTGCCTTATGAATCCTATATTACAACAATCCTCAAAAAGGATTTCAGCTGAATATATCCTCTTACAATGTTGATGAAAAAGTGTGTGAAAACATCTCAATGAAGGAATACTGGAATGGGGTAAAGATTTATACTAGAGTCTAGCATCTTTTTCCAATGAAAACATAAACAATTTCCTAAGGACATCTTCATGATGTACATTTAATTCCTCCATGAGCTTATGGAATTCAAACAAGTGTTGATCGGGATTGTCGTCCTCATATTCTCCAAATTTAGGAAGGACATCTTCCCAAATTTTAATGTCTGGAACAGTGTTTGGAAAGCCATAAACATTTGTAAAGTCCAGAGGGGCAAACCTTGCAACAATTCGAGCAACGAACGAATTCGACATTTGAGACTAGTGGAGTCGCCAACAAAATCATGTAGATTCTACGAACCAAGGAGTCGCCAGATGAATGATCACAGCCAATTGAATTCCTATCCCTTGTTCACCATCAAGAGATAGATCTAAAATTTGTTGTATCCCAGGGAAGATAATTTCTTCCTCCGTCCCCGGCAAAGGCGCCAGAAAATGTTGTCGCAAGAGTTGACTCTGGGCTATAATAGAGCCAAGCCTTAGCACATTTTAAATGAAATAAAATTTGTTGATTGACCAGTCATAAGAGGCTTCTAGAACTAGGTCTGAAATAGGCCCTTCACTCATTTATAGATCATAAATGAAGAGGCATGACATCGTTTGTCTAATTGATTCAATAAAGAAGATGGATAGAGTATAGGATATGAAGAAGACTGAAACAAAGAGTTAGGTATCTAATTCTGATAGGTCTATTCTTTATTTCAATGGAAGAAATAACACCAAACTTCAAATATATGAACACAGGTCTTGTCTTACTCATAGCAAGACAGAGGAAAAGCTATGAACAAATAAAACTTATAAATAAAGCAAAACAATTAAGATGCAGGTCTTGTTCTATTCACGGCAAAACAGAGGAAAAAGTGCACTTTAAGGAATGCTTTAAATTAGCTACAGCAAAAGTATCACTGAATTGTAACCATTACAAGTTGAATTAATGAATGGAAGGAAGAAATAGAAGTGGTGAAAACTTCAGAAACAATAACATAGGAAGAAGACAGAATTAGACAGTGACAAGGTGTAGAATCTCTTGGCATTCTGTTCTATATTTGGTGAAAATGAATGCATTACAAACCCAGCCTGCAAAAGGCTCTCGGGCTGTTCCCCCCTTTTTTTTCTTCAAGAAGATACAATAATATATGTCTTCTGCCTCCTTTCGAATAACTGAAAAATGATTTGGATTCCAAAATAAATCCCTCTAGAAATGAACAGGCATTTCATGTAGGTATTGAGGTCGAAATCCTCCCAAAAGATAACAACGTTTACCATCAAATTCAGAAACTTTCTGCCATAGAAAATGGGTCGAACTATTGAAAACTGGGGCTGCGGTTATGGTTTTGTTTCTCTCGAATCGTGATAGCTGTGTATAAAATGAAATATATTTTTTTCATCAATTTTTTCTAACCAAAAACCTCTCTCGGTTTCCTGAGATCCATTTCCATTTGCCCCAGATCTGCCTTTCAAAAACATGTGTCAAACGGAAAACTTCTGAGATCCAAAAATTAAATCTTGGAGATGGATTTGATTCTCCCAATATGTGTCACCTGTAGGAAAATTGAGGGAGGTTATTGATCTATTATGTGTTAGGCACAAAATCCTCTGACCGTTTCTCAAAATGATATTTAAGTCACTCAGAATCATCATTTGAAAATGATGACTCAGAACAGTAAAAAATGCCACATTTCTGAAAAAGAACCTCATATTTCGGGGGAATTTTGAATGCCTTCCTAAGATCCAAATGAAAATCTTAATGCACCAATGGAAATATTAGGATCTGTAGATGTCAATCGACCATTGGAACGTGCAAAACGACCCCTCCACTGCTGAGAAAACGGATTTTTTTCTGAGGCACTTTATTGCATATGAAAAATCTGCGATTTCTGTGGCTAACACGTCAAAAACAAAGGTATCTTAGCTGCCGAAAGTCATGGCTTTCGGTGGCTAACAGTGAAATTTTGATGTGTCGTAAACCACCGAAAGTCTCGAAACCCGATTTTTGGATTTTGGGATTTCGGGTTTTGGAACAATGGTTAAACTTTTTACGTTGGTCGAACCTCCGATGGCCGAAAGCCTGAAATGGTGACATGGCATTTGTGTGAAACCTTAATATAGTGATTTTATTTCCATTTATTTCATTTTTTTCGTTCCTCCTCGTGAGCTCTTCCTCCATGTGGTTTGATGTGTGATGCTTGAATGCTTGGTCTCGACTGATACACTTTCGACAGCTATGGGCATATGAAACCTGAGATTTAAGCTACCGAAAGTCTGCACTTTCGGTAGCTAAACACTATAACTTTTTTTCTTTCTAAGGTACTGAAAGCCAAAATTTCAATATTTGTTCCAACATAGGCTCCATCTAGAGATGGTGCTTTCTTGAAAGTGCCAAGAACAGTAGACCAAGTGCCTTCATCCATTGGGCGGCCCAAAATCATCCTTATCAAACTCTGAACCCTGTCACTTTACTTGCATCTTTTCGGAATGAAAAACCACTTATTCATCCATTGGGCTATGGAGTCGTAATGCTTTAAAAAAAAACCATACTGGATTCAAAACTGAACTGAAAACATATTGAAAACCACCACTGTAATCTAATGCTCAAAGTGAAGCTTATTTATATACATCACCTACTCTAACTACTGAAAAATTTCCACTGAATCAAATGATACGAAAATGCCAGTGAAGCCAATCCAATAATTGTCAATTTATTTGAAATTTTCTCACACTTTCTTTAAGAAGACTGAAAAAGGAAATTGACAACTCCCATTTGACCTATTAGTGATCATGAATTTTCAAACCTTTCATCGATTCTTGTGACAAAATATCCATGACATAGCATACTACTCCATTAAATGAATCTAAAAGATCAGCAAAAGGATCTTGGAAAAATATATGGTCCTGAGGTTTTAAAACATCCAGGACTACTCTATGTTCTGATTTATAATGATCAGGATCATTCTTGAAGAGAATATCTAAGCACCCTTCAAGATCATCTGCAATGGCATCTCCAAAATCATATCACAATCTTGTCTGAAGACCTTCATCCCTCCATGAAAAATTTGTGGCAAGTTGTTCTACAAAAATGATGAAATAATCATCACTATACTCATCATATTTAGGTTCAGCAGATAACTCAAGAGGGTCATCAGTCAGACAAAACCTCAGGACATCAACTATGGATCTCTCAAGCAAAGGACACTTTGTTACTATCTCTGGCATACTGTTTATTTTAGAATCATACTTCTGCAAATCATAGTCTAAAGCATTTTCGAATAACAAACTTTCTTTAGGATCATTAAACATGGCAACCTTATCTTTTTCATGAAACAAAGTAGAGTCTAAAATCTGATCTCCTAGAAGGAAATCATCATAAATAGGTTCACTAACTTCCTATAAAGTTCCATGAAATACATGACTGTCATCATTTAAAAACAGATTTACATTTTCAGAAATGGAAGAAGTTTGACACTCATATCCCGGACTGTGTGAAAGATGCAAATCTATGTGAGTAGGGGCTGCAACATAGCTGTGTAGGAGAAGATTTATTTCTTCTTCAGTCAAAGGAGGAGGTGGTCTCTGTATTTCCTGGATAAAACAACAATCATTCCTTTCTATCTCTTTTGCAGGTTGACCGTGATGCTGAATATCTTCTTCTTGAGTAAGTTCACAAGATCCAACATCTTTATAAGCCAACTCTTCCTCATACTAATCATCTTCATCAACTTGAGAAATTTCTATTGTTTCTTCCTCCTCTTCAAGAGGATTTGTATGATCATTTTGTCTTATGAATCCTATATTACAACAATCTTCAAAAAGGATTTCAGTTGAATATATCCTCTTGCAATGTTGATGAAAAAGTGTGTGAAAACATCTCAATGAAGGAATACTAGAATGGGGTAAAGATTTATACCAGAGTCTAGCATCTTTTTCCAATGAAAACATAAACAATTTCATGAGGACATCTCCATGATGTACATTTAATTCCTCCATGAGCTTGTGGAATTCAAACAAGTGTTGACCGAGTGTTTAGTTCCAATTGATGATGTCAATCAGAGTTTAATTTTATTGTCAACCCGGGAAGGTAAACTTAGAAGTGCTTATCTAAAATATATAGATCTAGAAAGATTCCTAATTTGTCCAAGATCTTAAAGTTCCCTTACAAGAACATATTCATCAAGATCTCTTTCAACAAGTAATCAAACCTAGATCTAACAATTGTCAAGATCCTAAGGTTCTCTTACAAGAACACCTGAATTTTAGGATCTCCTACAATATTAGAACATTTAACAAAAATTTAAAAGCTGAAATGAAACAAACCTAAATCTAATAATTGTCTGAGATCTTATGGTTCTCTTACAAGAACACTTTCAAATAAGACTCTTCCAGTATTAGAACATTTAACAAAACTTAAGAGCTGAAATCAAACAAAAACATAAATTAAATTATACCTAAAATAAGCAAATAAGCATGCAAGTGAGGCCATGGGGGCCCTCCATAACTCCACAAGCACACCACTTCAAAGGAGACTTAGATGTAGAAGCAAAATCAAAGTATGATTCTTTATTTCAAAATCTCCATTACAAACCAACTCTAAGGTTACAACTCTAAGCTTCTAAGATTACATACTCCAAAATTCTAAGATTACAAAACTTCAGTATTACAAATGGAGGAGATTGTACTCCTATTTATACAATGGGATGAGTAACAAACTCATAATTATCATCCACTAATCTCTCTTTAGTTCCATACATCTCTCAACCATCTAGACACATAACCCTCTCTTATCCTTGATCTTCTCCATGAGATCATGATCTCTTATCTTATCAAATTCGAATTTGATCATTCAAGGCCACATAAAGGTGTCTTGGAAGCTTCTTTTGTACCCACACATGTCAACAAACTCATTCTAATTGTTAGGTATAAGTATAAGCATATTATTTTCTAAAGTTTAACCACAAATCCACTTAAAAATGTTAAGAATTGATAAACTTTGGAAAAACATAGTTATAAGCCAATGATGAGGTAAATGTAATGATGTGGAGGTGATATGAAGGTGATATGAAGGTGAAATGGAAGTAATTGTGAAGGTTTTAGTGAATTAATGGAGTGAGAATAGGGACTATTTTGAAAACCTACACCGGGATTGTTGTCCTCATATTCTCCAAATTTACGAAGGACATCTTCCCAAATTTTAATGTTTGGAACAGTGTTTGGAAAGCCATAAACATTTGTAAAGTCCAGAGGGGAAAACCTTGCAGCAATTCGAGCGGCGAACGAATTCGACATTTGAGACCAGTGGAGTCGCCAACAAAATCATGTAGATTCTACGAACCAAGGAGTCGCCAGGTAAATGATCACAACCAATTGAATGCCTATCCCTTGTTCACCATCAAGAGATAGATCAGAAATTTGTCATATCCCAGGGAAGATAACTTCATCCTCCGTCTTCGGCAACGGTGCCAGAAAATGTTGTCACAAGAGTTGACTCTGGGCTATAATAGAGCCAAGCCTTAGCACATTTTAAATGAAGTAAAATTTGTTGATTGATCAGTCATAAGAGGCTTCTAGAATTAGGTCTGAAATAGGCCCTTCACTCATTTATAGATCAGAAATGAAGAGGCATGACATCGTTTATCTAATTGATTCAATAAAGAAGATGGATAGAGGATAGGAGATGAAGAAGACTGAAACAAAGATTTAGGTATCTAATTCTGATAGGTCTATTCTTTATTTCAATGGAAGAAATAACACCAAACTTCAAATATCTGAACACAAGTCTTGTCTTACTCATAGCAAGACAGAGGAAAAGCTATAAACAAATAAAACTTGTAAATAAAGAAAAACAATTAAGATGCAGGTCTTGTTCTACTCACGACAAAACAGAGGAAAAATTGCACTTTAAGGAATGCTTTAAATTAGCTACAACAGAAGTATCACTGAATTGTAACCATTACAAGTTGAATTAATGAATGGAAGGAAGAAATAGAAGTGGTGAAAACTTCAGAACCAATAACACAGGAAGAAGACAAAATTAGACAGTGACAAGGTGTAGAATCTCTTGGCATTATGTTCTATATTTGCTGAAAATGAATGCATTACAAACCTAGCCTCCAAAAGGCTCTCGGGTTGTTCCCCCGGTTTTTTTTTCAAGAAGATACAATAATATATGTCTTCTGCCCCCTTTCGAATAACATAAAAACGATTTGGATTCCAAAATAAATCCCTCTAGAAATGAACAGGCATTTCATGTAGGTATTGAGGTCGAAATCCTCCCAAAAGATAACAACAGTTACCATCAAATTCAAAAACTTTCTGCCATAGAAAATGGGCCGAACTGCTGAAAACTAGGGCTGCGGTTATGGTTCTGTATCTCTCGAATCATGACAGCTGTGTATAAAATGAAATATTTTTTTTTTCATCTATTGTTTCTGACCAAAAACCTCTCTCGGTTTCCTGAGATCCATTTCCATTTTCCCCAGATCTGCCTTTCAAAAACATGTGTCAAACGGAAAAATTCTGAGATCCAAAAATTAAGGCTCAGAGATGGATTTGATTCTCCCAATCTGTGACACCTATAGGAAAAATGAGGGATTTTATTGATCTCTGATGTGTTAGGCACAAAAACCTCTGACCATTTCTCAAAATGATATTCGAGTCACTCAGAATCATCATTTGAAAATGATGACTCAGAATAGTAAAAAATGCCACATTTCTGAAAACGAACCTCATCTTTCAGGGGAATTTTGAATGCCTTCCCAAGATCCAAATTAAACTATGAATGCACCAATGGAAATATTAGGATCTGTAGATGTCAATCAACCATTTGAGTGTGCAAAATGGCCTCTCCGCGACTGAGAAAACGGATTTTTTGCTGAGGTAGTTTATTGCATATGAAAAATCTGCGATTTCGGTGGCTAACACGTCAAAAACAAAGGTATCTTAGCTGCCGAAAGTCATGGATTTCGGTGGCTAACAGTGAAATTTTGGAGTGTCGTAAACCACCGAAAGTCATGGCTTTCGATGGCTAACAGTGAAATTTCGGAGTGTCGTAAACCATCGAAAGTCTCGAAACCCAATTTCGGGATTTCGGGATTTCGGGTTTGGGAAGAATGGTTAAACTTTTTACGTTGGTTGAACCTCTAATGGCCGAAAGCCCGAAATGGTGACGTGGAATTTGTGTGAAACCTTAATATAGTGATTTTATTTCCGTTTATTGCATTTTTTTCATTCCTCCTCGTGAGCTTTTCCTCCATGTGGTTTGATGTGTGATGCTTGAATGCTTGGTCTCGGCCGATACACTTTCGATAGCTAATGGCATATGAAACCTGAGATTTAAGCTACCGAAAGTCTGCACTTTTGGTAGCTAAACACTATAACTTTTTTCTTTCTAAGCTACCGAAAGACAACATTTCAATATTTGTTCCAACATAGGCTCCATCTAGGGATGGTGCTTTCTTGAAAGTGCCAAGAACAGTAGACCAAGTGTGTAACACCCTGTTTCCCCCAGTTTGTAAAAATAACTGGACTGGCCAAGAACTGTGGCAAACTCATAAATGTGAATATGTGATGTAAATGGACCTTGTGGAAAAGGTCAATAAATGTGAATAACATTATGAATTTATATTGCAGGACTGCTAAGATGGGATGTGTATAAAAAGAGACCACGATGGCGGTGGAAGGCACCTGGAAAGGTGGCGTTAACTTCCAGCGAGAATTAATACCGTATTTGGACTCCACTAGCCCGGAGAACCAAAGGCAGCTCGTTGGCCCTGAATTAAATGTCTCACAGGCTGGTAGGTAGATAGTTTAATGAGGGATGGGAGGTGAACCTCCCATGCATAGAGTCGTCAAGCCTGATCAGCGCGAGGGTAATCGCGCCACACGCAACCTCGAAAGAGGATAAGGCATGGGGTAGAAGCGATTGGGGGGTAGATGCGAGGGGAGAAATCTGGCAATACGTAGAGTGAGTGATAGCAAAGAGGAAGGAGAGTAACCTTCGCTCCTGGTCACTGGTGGACAGAGAAGCATTCTCACAGCATCGTGGTCTCAGCTCGGGGGTGGGAGTGGTAAATCCGCTGGGAGTCGCTAAGCCTACAATTGGGTGGAAACAAGCACCCCTCTCAGTAGTTGCATAACCCCTGGTGTTACTTCTGATAAGTGTTTTGCCTTTGGCATCTTGAAATATATGTATATGTTCATTCTGATGATTATGCCCATAAGATGTGAAACTGTGAATGATTTCATTATAAGAATGTCTGTATGGTATTTTGATTAGTAATAGTAGTTGTATATTTGTATGGAAGGAATATGTATGGCTTATGTCCTCATGAATTGTTATTTACATGCGTACTGATCTAACTCAAACTTCACGTCTAGTTATCGGGAGGACGACCTCCTTACCTACCTCAGGTAGTATCCTGAGTGAATCTCCCCATAGAGATACCCTCCTTGAAAAGCCCATCAAGAACCTGGAAGGAGGACATGAGGGCGCAAGGCCCTAAGAAATCCCTGATAGTAATGAATCAATGGACGAGATTTCACCAAGAAATCTGTGGTCACTCATGACCATCAGATTTGGTAAGAGGAAGCTGGAAAGTTAAGTGCCTTAATCCTAATAGGTATTAATCGACGGATGAGGATCCATCGAGAAATCTATGGTCACACACGACTGTTAGATTAGGAGGAGAAAGTAGGGCGTTAAATTCCTTACCACTTTGTTTTCCTGTATCTTCGTGGGTAGTGAAGAGTTTAGGACCGTGGATCCCCAAAGTCCATGAGAGTATCTGGGTTGTGGATCTTTCCATGTTTAGGAAGTCGTGGGAGAGCCCACAAGTTAGGAATTTGTCTGAGCCGTCAGATTTCGGCTGAAAAACCCGACAACCGTTGGATCTGTCAGAAGATACCCGAGGGTTAACACCCTAGTGGATCAGGACTTTCCAATGTGGAAACCCTGAAATGGATTTGAGCCGTCCGATTGACGGAGCCCATGTGTCGCGAGATCTCCCATTTCAGGAAATCGGGAATCGTGTAATCGGGATTCCCGTTGACAAGAGTTCGAGATTTTCCAATGTGGAAACCCCGGGATAGATTTGAGTCGTCTAATTGACGAAGGCCACGTGTCGTGAGATCTCCCATTTCAGGAAATCAGGAATCGCAGAATCGGGATTCCTGTTGACAAGAGTTCGGGATTTTCCAATGTGGAAACCTCGGGATAGATTTGAGCCATCCGATTGATGGCGGCCATGTGTCGTGAGATCTCCTATTTCGGGAAATCGGGAATCACAAGATCGGGACTCCTGGCGACAAGGGATCGAGACTTTCCTGGGTGGAAATCCCGGAGTAGTTGTGGACCATCCGATTTAAGGAGGTGACGTGTCGAGAGATTACCCGTTTCGGGAAATCAGGGATCGGGGATTCGGGAATTCCGTTGACAAAAACCCAGGCTCTTGCCTTGACAAATCCCGACCCATAATGACAAGACGATAGAAGGTGGCTAAGTCCCGATGGACGGACGAGATTCCTTCGGGAGATCTCAGGGGTTGTAACGACCATCAGATGTGAGGAAGAGATGTCAGTTTTATGCTGGAGTGCGAATGCACATTAGGGTAAGTAGAAGGCAGATCTGGATGGCCAGAGTCCACCCGCCCAGATCTATGACTGAGGATGCATTCTGGAGCCCCCTTTCCATTCTGCCTTTAATGGGCGGGGGGGGGGGGTCCGGAATAGTGTGGCGTGAAGTGGGGCCCCCTCCTGTCCTGTAGACTATCGTGCCGCACTTTCCCCTCTGCCACATACACTCCACTTAACCGTGTGACGGGGCCTATTCTCATTGGCTGTTCTCTATCCCTGTCGGGGTTCGGTGATTGCAAAGCCGAACAGTTTGACATTACCGTAGCGCCGAGACGCGAAATTAAAAAGACACTGCGTTTATTTGAACTGTGATCGTGACCCACGATCACCTGGGAACAGAGAGAGAAAGAAGGAGCCAACTTACGCTGGTCCTCCATGGATATTTAGGGGTTCTGATTCGACAGAGGACTAGAAAAATCCGATTTAGGTAGTGGGTTTCTGACAAAGTGCCTTCATCCATTGGGCGACTCAAAATCATCCTTATCAAACTCTGAACCCTGTCACTTTACTTGCATCTTTTCGGAACCAAAAACCGCTTATTCATCCATTGGGCTATGGAGTCATAATGCTTTAAAACAAAACCACACTGGATTCAAAACTGAACTGAAAACATATTGAAAACCACCACTATAATCTACTGCTCAAAGTCAAGCTTATTTATATACATCACCTACTCTAACTACTGAAAAATTCCCACTGAATCAAATGATACGAAAATGCCAGTGAAGCCAATCCAATACTTGTCTATTTATTTGAAATTTTCTCACACTTTCTTTGAGCAGGCTGAAAAAGGAAATTGACAACTCCCATCTGACCTGTTGGTGATCATGAATTTTCAAACCTTTCATCGATTCTTGTGAAAAAATATCCATGACATAACATACTACTCCATTAAATGAATCTAAAAGATCAGCAAAAGGATCTTGGAAAAATATATGGTCCTGAGGTTTTAAAACATCCAAGACTACTCTATGTTCTGATTTATAATGATCAGGATCATTCTCGAAGAGAATATCTAAGCACCCTTCAAGATCATCTGCAATGGCATCTCCAAAATCATGGCACAATCTTGTCTGAAGACCCTCATCCCTCCATGAAAAATATGCAGCAAGTTGTTCTACAGAAATGATGAAATAATCATCACTATACTCATCATATTTAGGTTCAGCAGATAACTCAAGAGGGTCATCAGTCAGACAAAAACTCAGGACATCAACTGTGGATCTGTCAAGCAAAGGACACTTTATTACTATCTCTGGCATACTGTTTATTTCATAATCATACTTCTGCAAATCACGGTCTAAAGCATTTTCGAACATCAAACTTTCTTTAGGATCATTAAACATGGCAACCTTATCTTTTTCATGATAAAAAGAAGAGTCTAAAATCTGATCTCCTGGAAGGAAATCTTCATAAATAGGTTCACTAACTTCCTGTAAAGTTCCATGAAATACATGACTATCATCATTTAAAAAGAGATTTACATTTTCAGAAATGGAAGAAGTTTGACACTCATATCTGGGACTGTGTGAAAGCTACAAATCTGTGTGAGTAGGGGATACAACATAGCTGTGTAGGAGCAGATCTATTTCTTCTTCAGTCAAAGGAGGAGGTGGTATCTGTATTTTCTAGATAAAACAACAATCATTCCTTTCTATCTCTTTTGCAGGTTGACCGTGATGCTGAATATCTTCTTCTTGAGTAAGTTCACAAGATCCAGCATCTTTATGAGCCAACTCTTCCTCATACTGATCATCTTCATCAACTTGAGAACTTGCTATTGTTTCTTCCTCCTCTTCAAGAGGATTTGTATGATCTTTTTGTCTTATGAATCCTATATTACAACAATCTTCAAAAAGGATTTCAGCTGAATATATCCTCTTTCAATGTTGATGAAAAAGTGTGTGAAAACATCTCAATGAAGGAATACTGGAATGGGGTAAAGATTTATAACAGAGTCTAGCATCTTTTTCTAATGAAAACATAAACAATTTCATGAGGACATCTTCATGATGTACATTTAATTCCTCCATGAGCTTGTGGAATTCAAACAAGTGTTGACCGGGATTGTCGTCCTCATATTCTCCAAATTTAGGACGGACATCTTCCCAAATTTTAATGTCTAGAACAGTGTTTGGAAAGCGATAAACATTTGTAAAGTCCAGAGGGGAAAACCTTGTAGCAATTTGAGCAGCGAACGAATTCGACATTTGAGAACACTAGAGTCACCAACAAAATCATGTAGATTCTACGAACCAAGGAGTCGCTAGGTGAATGATCACAGCCAATTGAATGCCTATCCCTTGTTCACCATCAAGAGATAGATATGAACTTTGTCGTATCCCAGGGAAGATAACTTCGTCCTCCGTCCCCAACAACGACGCCAGAAAATGTTGTCGCAATAGTTGACTATGGGCTATAATAGAGCCAAGCCTTAGCACATTTTAAATGAAATAAATTTTTTTGATTGATTGGTCATAAGAGGCTTCTATAACTAGGTCTAAAATAGGCCCTTCACTCATTTATACATCAGAAATGAAGAGGCATGACATCGTTTGTCTAATTGATTCAATAAAGAAGATGGATAGAGGATAGGAGATGAAGAAGACTGAAACAAAGAGTTAGGTATCTAATTCTGATAGGTCTATTCTTTATTTCAATGGAAGAAATAACACCAAACTTCAAATATCTGAACACAGGTCTTGTATTACTCATAGCAAGACAGAGGAAAAGATATGAACAAATAAAACTTGTAAATAAAGAAAAAAAAATAAGATGCAGGTCTTGTTCTACTCACGACAAAACAGAGGAAAAAATGCACTTTAAGGAATGCTTTAAATTAGCTACAGCAGAAGTATTACTGAATTGTAACCATTACAAGTTGAATTAATGAATGGAAGGAAGAAATAGAAGTGGTGAAAACTTCAGAAACAATAACACAGGAAGAAGACAGAATTAGACAGTGACAAGGTGTAGAATCTCTTGGCATTCTGTTCTATATTTGGTGAAAATGAATGCATTACAAACCCAGCCTCCAAAAGGCTCTCGGGTTGTTCCCCCCTTTTTTTTCTTCAAGAAGATACAATAATATATGTTTTCTGCCCCCTTTCGTATAACTGAAAAATGATTTGGATTCCAAAAGAAATCCCTCTAGAAATGAACAGGCATTTCATGTAGGTATTGAGGTCGAAATCCTCTCAAAAGATATCAACAGTTACCATCAAATTCGAAAACTTTCTGCCATAGAAAATGGGCCAAACTGCTGAAAACTGGGGCTGCGGTTATGGTTCTGTATCTCTCGATTCATGACAGTTGTGTATAAAATTAAAGAGGTTTTTGTTCATCTATTTTTTCTGACCAAAAACCTCTCTCGGTTTCCTGAGATCCATTTCCATTTTCCCCAGATCTGCCTTTCAAAAACATGTGTCAAACGGAAAAATTCTGAGATCCGAAAATTAAGGCTCGGAGATGGATTCGATTCTCCCAATCTGTGACACCTGTAGGAAAACTAAGGGAGATTATTTATCTCTGATGTGTTAGGCACAAAAACCTCCGACCGTTTCTCAAAATGATATTCGAGTCGCTCAGAATCATCATTTGAAAATGATGACTCAGAACAGTAAAAAACGCCACATTTCTGAAAACGAACCTCATGTTTCGGGGGACTTTTGAATGCCTTCCCAAGATCCAAATGAAAATATGAATACACCAATGGAAATCTTAGGATTTGTAGATGTCAATCGACCAGTTGAGCGCGCAAAACGACCTCTCCACGACTGAGAAAACATATTTTTTGCTGAGGCAGTTTATTGCATATGAAAAATCTTCGATTTCGGTGGCTAACACGTCAAAAACAAAGTTATCTTAGTTACCTAAAGTCATGGCTTTCGGTGGCTAACACTGCAATTTCGGAGTGTCGTAAACCACCGAAAGTCCCGAAACCTGATTTCTGGATTTCGGGATTTTGGGTTTCGGAACAATGGTTAAACTTTTTACGTTGGTCGAACCTCCGATGGCCGAAAGCCCGAAATGGTGACATGGCATTTGTGTGAAACCTTAATATAGTGATTTTATTTCCATTTATTGCATTTTTTTCGTTCCTCCTCGTGAGCTCTTCCTCCATGTGGTTTGATGTGTGATGCTTGAATGCTTGGTCTCGGCCGATACACTTTCGACAGCTAAGGGCATATGAAACCTGAGATTTAAGCTACCGAAAGTCTGCACTTTCGGTAGCTAAACACTATAACTTTTTTCTTTCTAAGCTATCGAAAGCCAAAATTTCAATATTTGTTCCAACAGAGAGCATGAAGCATAATTATTCAACTTCTCCATCTGACATGCTCAATGTCAAGGGTTGTGTTGTGAGGATGGACTTGGAGGTAGTTGCAGTTGAGTTGAATGAGGCGAACATCACCATGACCGCCCAACTATGTGGGTGGAGGTATATCTGCACCTTCCTTCCATAATAATTATGAATGTTGAATACCTAATCCTCATGATTATGGTATTTTGTAAATATAATTGTAAATATCACTTAGGAAAAATATGAAGAGTTGTAAGTGATAGGAAGATTCATTTAGAAAAAAAGACAAAAGGTCATTTGGATGTGTATTTATGAAGGTTTCATGTTAATGAAAATCATCCAAGTCCAAAGTTACATTCTCCGCCCATACCTATCTTGTCAGTGGTATCAGAGTAGGTTAACTCCATGATTCTCTATATTGGGTATTTTAGTGAATATCCACCATATTAAAGAATTTATCCAGATTATTGGAAGGAGGCATGAAGAAATGGACTAGCGAAGTTTTCCCTCTGTAGTACTAA
>ML811498.1:0-36352 GCA_009831015.1 Picea engelmannii
AATTTATCAAAATCTCATCCATTGATTAGAGAGGACGACGAAGAATATGCCAGAATCTTCAATTGCCAACCCTACGATTGAAATTTTTGATTAAAAGGTTGATTAATCCACCGATTCCAATAGGGGGACGCCTATCGGCGTAAATATAAATCATTAATGTTCGATTATAATCTTTAGCGAGTTGTCAATAATGACTTCAGGCTGACGTTCGTGATCAAACAGTAATGTTCCATTATAATCTTTGGTGAGTTGTCAATTAGGATGTTCCATTATAATCTTTGGTGAGTTGTCAATTAGGACTTAAGGCTTGACGTTTGTGATCAAACATTAATGTTCCATTATAATCTTTGGTGAGTTGTCAATTATGACTTAAGGTTTGACGTGAGTGATCAAAAGTTAAAAGTGACAGATATCTAGCTGTTTTTGTTTTATTTAATTATCATATACAACCCATTATAAATGTTATTATGAACTTTTAATTTTCAAAATAATTGATTTAATAATTGCTTGGACGAATAAATTAAAAATTATATATAAAAAATTTCAATATATTTATATATAATGTTAAAAAAAATAATGTAAAAAAAATACATCCAAACTCCAAACCATACCAAGAAGGATCCAACCAAAAAAAACCCTCTTCAAGTTAAGTGAACTTTGATAAAGTCTATATATATAAAAGTTACGTGAACTTTGATAAAGTGACATGTCCAAGCTCTTCAATCGTTCAAATTAAATCAATGGATTTGAGTGATATCAAAGATCAACCATCTTTCATTATCCGGTTCGGTTTGCTCTGAAATGATCAAAGTCGTCAAACAACTTGCTTAGAGTAATTTTTTTATTATTTTTAATAAATTTTAATTAGATTTAGATTTGTCGTATCGAAGATGATGATAAGCACAATTCGAGAAATGGTGTAGATTTGTTGTATACATTGTGATTAGTCCTTGCTGTAGGCATAGAGGGACTATAGCGATCGATAAATCATTGACCTGGCATTAGCTTGTGCGTTGACCAAAAATATTTCCCTATTGTTTATTGTTGGAACAAGGGAAGTGAAAATATCAATTTTTACATAATGAAATGTATCATGTTTGTCAAGATCTGATTGGACAACGGATTGGAGGTCTTATTGCCGTCTTCGTTATTCCCAATGTAAAATATGTTTGCATTTCCAAAGTATTTGGTAGTATATGGTTTTTTTAAATCATAAATGTTGTTATGCATTCGTGGAACGTCAATTAATGCTAGCATTAGTTCGAATGCTTCCCTTAGAATTTTCTGTTGGGTGGAATAAATTCTCCACGATATTGTTACGTCTGATTTTTGCTTTATTGTTGCATGCTTCGAGAGAACAGTCCTTCCACGCTGCATATTTTCTTAAATGCTTGCACATGCCTGCGCCCTTCGATGATCCTTACTGTCTTAACTGTTTACCTAAGAGCTCTGCCAGTCTTAAATGTTTATTGTACAGATGCCTTGCAATAGAGTTTTGTTCAAGCCCAACATCCCTGTTCTTGTGCTCCATCCTTGTTCGTTGTTTTGTTCCATGATTCTAGTTCTTGTTTGATTCAACTTTGCAAAGTTGAAGTCCTGCACTTGTAGTTCGAGATCTTCGTGGTTGTTCACTGGTTTGTTGTTCTTCAACTTTGCAAGGTGTTGGACCTGTTGTTGTGGTTTGCATTTTCTTTGACGCTGAGGTCTTCTCATCCTTTGTTGACGGGTAAGTTTCCTTGTTCTTGCTAATTTTCAATATTCTGTTCTAGACCATTTTTGTCTGCGCTCTTAGTTTTTGTTCCTGGAAACAATGCGTCTTCATATGGCGGATGTCGCATCCATAGTTTTTTCAAAAATTGTAATGCAGAGGGATTTACAAAAAGTAGTTGGGAGCTATCAGAAGAGGGAACCATTGGGCGGGGTGTAGACGCAGTGCATGCTTCTACTCCGTGGGTCGGAAAATTGCATCTACCTATTTTCTCTCTGCTGCGTTAAGTTATGGTTTTATTTTTTTGTGGTCTTTCTTCTGTTTGGTTCAGTTTTTTGTGTCGGTATGTTTTATTCTCATCTGCTATGCAAACTAGGGGGGATTCAAGTTGAGAAGAAGAAGGTTTAAAGATACATATGGGGATTGGTGCACTATTTTGATTTTCTTTTTTATTTTGCTAGTTTTTATTTTTTGCCTGTGCTTTTCTCTGTTTTGATAGAAACTGAAAGTATCTAGCAAACAACTTCAAAATGACGGTTGAAAAGATGAAACAGGTAATAGATGTTGAGTCGTATGAAATATATACACATTCCATTGTACATGACAGCATTGACGTGGTTTTTCATAGGAATGGCCTTTTTAGATTGGATGCATTCTCGTATAATGTTGGGGATTGCCTTTACGATACATTCCAGGTTCTATTGCATTTTCGGTAATCGTCAGCCGAGCTGCGCAATGGATTGATAGATTATTTCTTGGCCTATTTTTAAAATGGCGATGTTGAGGCTTTGCAGTCCTATGAATACGAACTGGAATCTGATTTTCTTCGGCAGTTGCACGGAATACATGATGTGGCTACATATTTTTCAAAGATGCAGTTGTCTGCATCTTCAGTTATGCTTGCGCATCAGAGGGGACTTTGGGGAGATACATTTTGTATTTGGTGGTTGTCTAACTGGCTGAATATATCAGTTGGCATATGGTCATTGACAAGAAAAACAAGATATCTACTATTCAACAAAACTGCATCTGACAATCCATATTGCATCTTGTTCCATGATGTCGATGCTCTCAGTGGCCATTATGAACCACTGCTGTACAGAAAAATGTCCATATGCAATATAGAAGGTCCTCGTATTTACTTGTCTGTTATTTGGAAAGACCTTCAATCGCAATGGAAACAGATTTTGGATGGCATAGATTGCTATGGTTTACAACTGGCAACAAATGTTGTGTCTAGTTGTGGAGATAGTTTGTTTAATGCAATTTGTTGTTTGATAGCAGTCGAGTTCGATGTTCAGTCGCTGCGTCTTTACACTATACAGTCCTTCTGCAATGCAGTTATAAGCGACAGCGAACAAGCTTTTAGGTGCTTGCATCAACACCTTTGCCCATATCTCATGGAAAATATGTCGGCAGTTGGAAGTTGGTAGGAATACCTTATGAACATGGTGCTTCCATATGAAGAAGGGAATATGGAGGGTTGCAGATTCTGTTTGCAATGGTTGTCTATGGTATTCAGGGTGAACATCCAGGTTTGGTCGGCCTCACCAGCTGACACTAACCATTCCTGGGTTACCGATTAAAATTACAGTCGAAAAATTCACATCCTGTCGTTGAAAATAGATACAACACATATCCATTATGAACCTTTGCTTGGAGATATCAGTAGTTCAGGTTTGAGTGTGCATGCCACCCAAATGACATCGAATATGCATACGCGTGGAATGCTTTTTAGTGAAAACGAGAGTCCACCCAGTTGCGATATGGGCAGACAGGGCTTGAACAAAAAAAACATGCGTAGAATTCATTTCAGTTTTGATGAGGCCATAGAGGGCTTAGAAAAAAAATGTAGAGTAAGTTATCACAATTTGAAAAAAATTATTCGTCAAATTCGTCCAACGTCTGATAAGCAAATAGAGGCCTTGAACAAAAAACGTAAAATAGTTTCTGAGAAACTGGGTGAGAGTGAAACTCATCCCAATTGCCACCAGGTCATCCCGCCCTTGGGCAAGAAACGTAGAGTAAGTTACCACAACTTGAAAAAGGTCATGCACGAGAGAAAAAAATACATTGCTACACTTCCTTTTAGAGAGAAACTCACATATGACAATGTAAAGAAATTTGTTTGTGCAGAACAAAACATAAACATGTGCGATTGCATATCCCAAAATGGTCATGCAACTGTGGCAGTTGGTGGTGTACATGAAAAATAGGAAACGGTTTCTACCCATACTTACTTGCGAAAAAAAAATGCAAGACATAACTACATGAAACAAATGAAAGACACTCCCATTGCATGTGCAATTTGTGAACAATTGAATTTTTCAAAAAATAGTAAGTCTTTCATGCTTGTTTTGCAAGCAGAATACCTCCGGCTGACAACCCACGATAAACCATTTTCCAGTGAGAAAGTTTGTCTTCCATGCAAACGATCGCTTGAAAATGGAAAACTGCCACAGTTTGCAACCCCTGACTGAATAAGATGTAATACACCACTAGCAGATGTAAGTGCACTTACGGAACTTGAGGAGAGACTTGTCTCTCTGTGAATTTCATTTGCTCAAATTAGACCTTGGGGCTATAAGAGACCCCAGATGGGCTTAACGGGATGAATTATTAATGTGCATGATCAACTAGATGTTGTGCAAAAAGCGTTGCCACGGTTCATTAACAATACAATTACAATCATTATGGCTCTGAAAAGACGCTTGCAATACAAAAATGCGTATTAGATAGGCAAAGTGCATGTGCATGTTGTTATGAAAGAATTAAAGGAATTATGTTCCAGGGCCCTGTATAAAGCAAAGAACACTTGTATAAATGCCAAGTGGAACAGTGTTCTCACAGAAGAACATGGCAACTCTGCAGAGACTCTTGAAAATCCTAGTGATTCTCATACAAGTGATGAATCGGAGAATGAAACACCTGCTGAAACATTGGTCCATGGATTCACTGATTCACAGTGCATTCGTGACTTTCAAGACAAAATTTTCGAAATCACACCTGGCGAGGGCCAGTGTCCACTTGGAATATTCAAGGAAAAATTCGCTGAGGAAATGACATTTCCAACACTTTTCTACAGAGATCCACATGGCATTGATATTACAGAATGATTCAGTTATCATAAAATAGTCCAATGGGAGCTACTACATTCAAGCGGTTACTTCTCCTGTCACATAAAATTTTTTTTTTTCAAAACAATGCGCATAATAATAGAGTAAGTTATGTCCTGCATGTGGGTCCGAATAAGAAAATGACAGTTACAAGGAAGAAAGTTGGTTGCCAAGGATGTGAAGTACAAAGTAAACCTAGGAAAAATTCTTAAATCTGATATTGGATACATAGATTTCAAGAACATTTGCAACTCTCCTGACTATTTGCAACAAAACAATTTTTTTTTTTTGCAATGATCCGACAATTGTGGCCGCCAACATTTTTCATCACATTTACAAGTGCAGAGCATTGTTGGGATCCATTGGTGGCTTTCGTTTCTGACCTGCATAGTAACAGGAAACGTAAAAAAAAAACCGATACACAGGAAAATAACGACATTGACTATCTCATAAGAAAAGACCCGATGACATGTACTCAATACTATAGAAATAGAATAAATGCTTTGAGACAATTGATATGCCATGATGAAACATTTTTTGGAAAAATATCAGACTACTTTTTTGTGACTGAATTCCAGAATAGGGGAAATGAGCATGACCACGCACTGTTGTGGATAGAGGGTACACCGGTCTATGGAGTTGATAACAATTCAGAGATCGAACAATTTGTGGATAAATACATAACATGCAATACAGATCATTTGGAACTAGACCTTGCAAAATTCCATAGACATTACCATACAAGAAGTTGTAGAAAACGAAAAAGATCGCATTGTAGATACAACTTTCCCATTCCGCCAATGAGAGATACAAGAATCATAGAGCCAGTTAGTTTAGAGGACAATATTGTTGTTGAGAAATCTAAATCCTTGTTCGCATTTCTAGAAAAAGGAGGAATTGAAAAAATGATGAGCTTTGATGCCTTCTTGACACAGGTAAATCTATCAGAAGATGAGTACATCCAAGCCATACAAATAACTCTTAGGAAACCAACACTTTTCCTTAAACGAAAACTCTCCCATATTTGGAACAACAGTTTCTCCAAGTACATGCCAGTTATGTGGAAAGCAAATATAGATGCACAGTACATACTGAATGGATATGTTGCAGCATCCTACTACACCTCGTATATGACGAATATTGACAAATCTATGACATCTACATTCAGAAAAATACGCAAAGAACATGAAAGAAGTCATATTCATGCCATACAAATGATACGCACCCTTGGAAACACATTGCTTAATCTTCAACAAATGTCTGCTCAGTAAGCAATTCACATTGCCCTTTCTTTTCCCCTCACTTGTAGTTCAAGAAAATGTATCTTCATAAACACATCTCCACTTGAAAAACACACATTTAGGCTTAAACCACCGGTTTTGCTGCAACAAGAACCTGACAATTCAGAGGACGTCATATGTCACTCTATTATTGATTATTACATCCAGCGTCCATCTCCTATTAGGCATATCTGCTTAGCAGAATTCCTATCGCATTACAAAAAAAATGGTACACCCTTATCAAAAAAAGAAAACCCCTCTGTTATATGGTTTGTCAAATACAATAAACATTGTGACTATGAAAACTATTGTAGAGAAAAACTATTGTTGTACGTTCCGTTCCATGAAAACGAAGAGACATTAATACATAACTTCTCTACATGTGAGTCTGCATATGTTGCCTTTGAGACTATAGTGCATATCAATGAAGCTAGATTTACCTACAACATTAATCCAAATGGGGGGATCTAGAAGTTGCACTTAATGACCTAGAAAACCCTGGCGATCATGATGAGACATTCAGAAACCCAAAAACAACCAGAACTCCTTCCGAGTCCTATGACTTACAAGCAGATTTTCCTTGTCCTCCAGCGGCTGAAAGTGAAAAACGTATCAACCTTGGTTTTCAAATTACAAAACATCCTTTCCTGATTGAAAATAATGAATACCACAGAATAAGACGTCTGTTGAATCGCGAACAACAAACAATTGTAAAGTTCATTGCCCTTAAAAAATGGTTGAACATGAATAGTCCTGTGCACATGTTCCTTACAGGCGGAGTAGGAACATGCAAGACATTCACAACTAAAGCATTGTTCCAAATGCTTATATGAATCTATGATTCAAACAATTTCTTTGATCCTATGAAACCAAAGGGCCTAATAGTTGCATACACTGGAAAAGTTGCATACAATTCTAGTGGAACAACAGTCCACTCCGCATTTTTAATGCCTTTTAACAAGTCACGGTTTCTTCCACTTAGTAAGGAAATGTTGGATACATTATCTAAGCTTTACGAGGAACTCCAACTTGTCTTTATAGATGAAGCATCTTTGATTAGCAGTCGGTTCTTGTATTCCATTGAAAACCGGCTAAGAAGCATAAAACATGTGCAGACCAAATACTTTGGAAACATTGACATGATCTTATGTGGTGATCTTTACCAGGCACAACCCATCCAAGATTCTTTGATATTTGAACAACCTATCATTAACATGGAAACAGTGACCCATGACTTCTGGAGAGACAATATTAAATGATTTGAGTTTCATACTACACTACGCCAGACAGATGAAACATTCATTGCAATTCTGAATAGAATGCGCACAAACAACCAAACATATGATGACTTGACCTATATCAATTTGAGGTGCTTAGGGCCTGCACCAACAGATCCAACGTTCCCTTACCTATTCTATAGAAATAAGGATTTTGCAAAGCATAATAGCCACATGTTGTCGCTCATGCATGGTGATGATATCATCATCAATTCGATTGACTTGGAAGAAGACAATAATGGAAATGTCCCACGTCATGAACATTCAGTCACTTTACCTTTGCACCTTACACTGAAATTAGAAATGCTAGTTGAAATATATGTCTGTAACTATGATTCACAGGATGGCTTGGTGAATGGTGCAGATGGAATACTGAAAGGCTATACGAAGACAAAAAAAGTATATGTCCTTTGGATTAAGTTCCATGAACCGCATATAGGCAAGCGACAAGCAAGTGAGTTGTCTTATCTATATAATTCAAACATTGCAAGCGATTGGACTCCTATTTTGCGAATATCAAAGCCAGTATCGACATCAACAAAGACAGGTCGATTGAAGATTCGTAAACAGTTTCCGATTAAACTTGCATGTGCACATACAGTCCACAAATCACAAGGACTAACACTTGATAATGTTGCATTTCAACTTGTTGAAATTCGAATACATGGACTTGTATACACAACATTGTCCCATGTCAGAAGCATAGACTCCTTGTATTTACTAAGTCCTATGACAAAATATAACTTCAAATTGAAACAGAAAGTTGATATTGAGATGGAACAACTCAGGACCACCGCAAAATGGCAACTGCACTATGATTACCAATCCATACAAACAAATTCATCTGTATCAATTCTTTCGCTTAACACATGCAGCTTAAATGCACACATGGATGATATACTGAATGACTATAATTTAATGCAATCCAAAATTTTGTGCTTGCAGGAAACACACATGGCATTATGCATGCAAAACAAACCATTCCCAAATCACAATTGCATATCAAGTTACATTACACATGGGGTGATGATACTAGTGAAAAAACATGTACCAATTTTGGACCACATACATATTGAAGAAAAGAATGTTGAACTGGTGCTTGCCAAAAAAATTTCCCATGGAACAGAAGTTGCAATACTAAATTTGTACACTGCTCCCCATGCATCATTCTCCAACATAGTAAATGTTATCTCCAATGCATTGAACCATTTCCATCTGAATGGATCCATTGTACTTG
The DNA here is from genome assembly GCA_009831015.1 of Picea engelmannii. Classification (NCBI taxonomy): domain Eukaryota; kingdom Viridiplantae; phylum Streptophyta; class Pinopsida; order Pinales; family Pinaceae; genus Picea; species Picea engelmannii. The sequence continues at coordinate 8,619 of ML811498.1, forward strand.
CAAGAGACTTCAATATTGACATGCTACAAAATACTGGAAGAACAAAAGAATTGCAAAACTACATGTGCAAATATAGTCTGCACTTTCTTCTGAACAACACAGCCCATTTGCAAAACACACTTATTGACCATGTCTAGTCCAATGTGTCCATTTCTCAATACAATATGTTTGTCTTAGACACATATTGGTATGATTAAGATACAATTGGTATTGCACTTGAATTATGACATATACATCAAACTTATTGCAAACTCATATTTCTATGTTTCAAAGCATATATGTATCCCCGATTTCTACACATAGCGTTCTGGTGAGCATACAGACGATCTTCTACTCTAATTATAAAGTATACATTGTGCAAAAAGAGAAAAAATAAGGTGCATCCTCAAAAAAACTATTTGTGACTCTATTCATCTTATTCAATTTTTTTTTAATATATGTACATAGTAGTTGTCTTTTTCTTAACATCTGAGCTTATGTTCATATCCCTTTTGTTTTGTACTTTTGTTGATAGAAACAGAAAGGAAAACTAGAAGGCGCAAAGAACTCCTACCCAGAGATGTACACAAATCAATGCAAAGGTGAATTCTTGTTCTGCCTGTGTTCCATAGTAAACAATTTTTCCTTTACTTTCTCTGAATTTGTCAAACTTCTTTGCAAATATGTTTTTTTTTTTTTTCTTTTCTTGCGCTGAGAAGCTGCTACGCTGCATGTCTTCCATCCATCATAACTGCAATGTTGATCCATCCAGCCCGCAAGTTCATTTCTCAATATGTATATCGCCCAACTATAATTGTTATTTGCAGGACACAGAACATTAGAGGCACAGTGTGCAACTCGCAAGTGCACGATCCAAATAAGTGGCTAAGTATGGAATAAGGGATCTGTGCATCATAAGCAATTTGTAGGGCACCGAACAATAGAGGCCCGTTTCTAACCCCGCCAACCCGACAATGCGCGATGCACGAACTGTACATGCTCTATAAATTCTCAGCCACCCGACAAGTTCGCTTGTCAATTTGTATATCGCAGAACTATATGTGCTATTTGTAAAACACAGAACAATAGAGGCCTATTTTTTGACCCCTCCTGTTCGAGAGGCCGCAAGTATGGAATGCGATATCGGTACACGATCTATAAAATCTCATGTCCATACTTTATAAAGGCACATATTTACTCTTGCCTCGTTTCTACACACACTGATATGGTAATGACAGACTTGGTGTTGCACATGAATTATGAAATGTGCAGTGGAACTCAGACGGGGCCCTTTGCTTTTCTTAGGCAATTTTGAACCCGCCAGCCTGAGAACCCAATTTCTATATGGCAGAAATCAGCCCAATGTACAACCTGCAAATATGTATTGCACATTTGTGGGAGCCCACCATCCCTGGAGTAGAATGTTGAGCCGGTCACCTCGCAAATCCGCTTCTCAATTTATTATCATAATATATTTGCAAGGCACCGAACAATAGAGTGTCATTTTTTACCCTACCAGCCCAAGAACCCGCGATCCAGAAACTGTAGATGGTCTATCAAATCTCAGTCAGCCCGCAAGTCCGATTCTCAATTTGTATATCGTGGAACTTTGTGTGCTACTTGTAGAACACCGAACAATAGAGGCCTTCTTTTGAACTCACCTGCCCGAGAACCCGTGATCCAGAACCTTGCACTTTCAGGCTTGGCCATTCCTTCCTTGCTTGCTCTTCCCCGTGGTTGTTACCTTCGGACATGTGCATGGTAAAAAACACTGTTTATATATGTGTGTGTGTTTGTGTCTTATTTCTAAATCTTTAATGCTAACATGTCATCGTGCAGCTACCATCTAAGATGTCATTGATGCACGCAAGGCTCGAGAAGATTTTCCATTAATGCAATTTTTGCGAAGCATTTTATTCTCCCTTCCCAGTTTTAATTTCAAATGCCATGGAATGTCATTCACATGCTGCCAGCTTGCTTCCTTCACGAAACATCCAATCGCTTCCCAGTCTTAATTTCAAATACCATGCAATGTCGTTCGCACGCCGCTAGCTTAGTTCATTCACGAAACCTCCAATCCTTAAATGTTCTTCACCGTAACTCTCACCTTCGCACTTCTAAGTTTGCAATAACTACACTTTACTTCTAACTAGTCACCATACAACACACATAGATATTGTCATTAATGATGAGATTTTCCATTCGCACGCATTGAAGCAATGTTTGTGGGGGGTTATATTGTCCCCTCCATTTCTTCATTTCAAGCAGCGTTTGGAGCCAACGAACCTTTTGATAAACCACTTTCAGCAGCTCTACAATAGTTTTGTAGAGATACAGTGAACATCTTTCTCAAGATCTTCTCGTGCAGAAGGACAGAAAAAGAATTGTAGGGGAGGCAGAGCAACCCAAAATTTACCGTCAAAACATGGATCTTGACGCTGATCTGGAAAGCATATTCTGCAACCTTGATCAGCCCGCATACACAATTCAACATGCCTGCTCAATGGACATGGTTGGTACCAAAATTTTTGATGAACATGAATCCTTCGTATTCCAGAGCATTTGTTTTTGAAACCGAATCAAAAATATTAATCATTGAAAAAAGAGATGTAAAAAATAAGAAAAGAAAACATCGTTCAGAATTTGACCTTGCCAATATGCATGCATCCAAAATCTCTGAACTTCACAGGGAAACCGAAGATTCTCTTCATGATTCCATTGGAGTCATTGAAGCCAAAAATGCCAGACTAAAGAACCGGATTAAGGAATTAGAGGAAGCTTTGTTTCATATTCCATTGCTTGGCAGTTCCTTGGAAATAGCCATGCCTGCGACTAAGTGCACCCCTACAACAAATCTAAAAGGGTCCTCCAACTTCCTCGCATCCTGTAGAGGATATGTGGAGAAAAATATCAACAAAAGAATAGAACTGATTTCCAAGGCCTGGGAAACATCACATAATATGGATTCGCTGGGGAGCAGGGCACATAACTTGCTCCTACTTTTGCAGACGGATTTAAAGAATGAAGAAACTTTCTATGTGCACTCGGTCATCCCTTTCGCCTTTCATGTCAACAACATGCTAGAGACGAGAATAAGACAACATGATCTCCCGTCCAAAAAAAGGCTCACTCAATTAGAAGCATGCTGGAAACAGAAAGTGAAGAACCTGTACCTAATCGTGTAATCGTGTGAGCAAGAAATAACAAAGAAAGAAACATTATTCACAAAGATCACCAAAATAGACTTAGCAGGAAAGACAAACGGCTTCCAGGACCCCAACTTAATCCTCAACTCGCTGACATTAACCAAGCAATCTTTTGATCAACAAGTTGATAATTTGAAGGCCTTGTCTTTAGAAATTTTTTACAAAATTGTTGAATATCATGAAGAAGAGGTGGACAACTGGCTAGTCAGGTATTCGCTACAGAATGGAGACATTCATGAAGGTCTGTGTAAAATTTCAATTGATCTAAGTGAATTAGAAAATGAAGTTTTCAACATTCGAATCTGCAATAACATCAACGTCGCCCCCTTGAGAAGCTATATTGAAGAAAACTTGAAGTGGATCAACCACGAAATCCAACAGGCAAATGCATAAATCCTCTGTGTATCAATCCAGTTATTGAAGCGTGCTTCCCACAAAAAAGGAATCACCAACCAAACACAAAAATTACTTATACGTACCATACCTGTAAGTGTATAGTGATAGTCCTTTATTTATCAATCCATTTATTCTTTTTCTAAGTAGAAATCTATAGGCAAAAACTGATCTTCCCATTTCTACTTTTCAGGTATTACTTTCTAGCGTGCCCAACTTCTTTCCACACTCCTATTTCTTGTACATATTTATGTTATGGTCCGCGGGAGCCCCAATCCCAGTCTATATGACAAACACATTTACATTTCCAGGGATATGTAACAAACTATTATTTTTTTCATATATTCCAAATAAAACTATTCTTTTGTCTCCTTATATATTTATGTCTTCCTGGATCTTTTATCTTCAGCTATGCTAAATGTAAAGTCATTCTGTTTATTTTATCTCTATTCTCTTTTTTTCTTTTTCAAAATAAAGTATGACATAAATCACTCACTCAAATTTGACATATCATATTTCAGACATATATATGTTTCTTTAAATTTCTAGGAATATGTAACACATTTCATCTTTTCTAATTTTCGGCCCGCCAGCTCGACAACCCGCGCTCCAAAAACTGCCTAAGTATGTAATCTGGGCTTTGTCACACTATATAGAATGAGGGCTTGTACATTCTCTATAAAAGTACATATTTTGTATGTATAAAAGTAAATATCTACTTTAAAAAATTATGTTTTTGCTATGTACAATTTATGCTCTCGAGGAACCTATAGTTTGATACATTTCAATTTCTTGTATCCACGAGCCCCTATTTTAAAGAAAACTAATTCGGGAATGCTATTTATTTGTTCCTCCTGTACACCACCCTGTGTAATAGACATTGGTACTATATTTTTTGTACATTTTTCCACCACCGTGTGTAAAACCTTTGTAAAGAAAAGTAATTCCCGAATGTTAAATTTTTGGGACATGAGCCCCTTGAAATTAAAATAGTCTGCAGGTCCCATTATCAATTTGTACATCACGAAACTCTCGGTGCTATTTGAAGGTCATGGAACAACAAAAACCCACTTTTCAAGTCCCCAGCCCGAGAACCCACGATCCAAAAATTGGCTAAGTATGGAATGAGAGTTCCATCTATGCTCTAATTCGGGAAGGCTAGTTTTCCTCCTTTGATGTGTTACTATATTTTTCATTTTCAGAATGGACTATGACATAAATCACTTACTCAAATTTCAGATATCAGATTTCACTTATATATATGTGTGTGTGTGTGTGTGTGTGTGTGTGTGTGTTTCTTTAAATTTTTAGCAATATGTAACACATTTTATTATTTTTTTATATAAATGTCGTAAAATTGTGTTCACTAATTTATTTCTACTCAAACATAAAGAGACTGTCATTTCTTTCATCTTTGCAACATGTCCTACACAATGTTTGTCACAAAGGCCCTTAAAATTAAAATAGTCCGCAAGCCTACTTCTCAATTTGTACACTGCGTATCTCTGCCTGCTCTTTGTAGGACATGGAATGAGGGATCCGTCATTGTTCTATAAAATATCATCCCCATACTTTATGAAAGTACATATTTCGTATCTATAAAAGTAAATGTCTACTTTAAAAAATTGTGTATTTTCTATGTATAGTCTATGGTCTGCAGGAACCTATAATTTCATAAATTTCAATTTCTTATGTCGAGGAGCCCCTGTTTTAAAGAAAACTAATTCGGGAATGTTATTTATTTCATCCTTCTACCCACCACCCTATGTAACAGACACTGGTACTATACTTTTTGCCCTCTTTTCCACCAGCATATGTAAAACCTATGTAAAGAAAACTAATTCGTGAATGTTGGATTTTTGGGACACGAGCTCCTTAAAATTCAAATACTCCACAAGTCTGATTCTCAATTTGTATATCGTGGAACTGCTGGTGCTATTTGTAGGACACGAAAGAACAAAACCGTGGTTTTCAGGTCCCCAGCCCGAGAACCTGCGATCCTAAAAATGCCTAAGTCGAGAAGCCGCTTTTTTAAAGAAAACTAATTCGAGAATCATATTTGTTTCATACTTTTCTCCACCAGCCTATGTAACAGACGTCAGTACTGCTTATTTTTTTTTTACTCCAGCAGCATATGTAAAAAGGAAAACTAATTTGGGAATGCTAAACTTGTTTGACATGAGCGCCTTCAATTTCAAATAGTTCACAAGTCTGTTTGTCAATTTGTATATCGCGGAACTCTACGGACTATTTGTAGGCCACAAAACAATAGAAGCCCAATTTTCAGCCCGCCAGACCGAGAACCCGCCATTCAAAAATTCTAGTCCTCAAACCAACATGTCAATTTGTATATCGCGGAACTCTCGGTGGTATTTGTAGGCCACGGAACAACAGAAACCCAATTTTCAGCCCGCAATCCCGACAACCCATAATGAAGCTTCCATGCATGCTCTATGTATCTACTTCATCAAATTACATATTTGATTTTTGTAGGCCACGGAACAATAGAAGGCCAATTTTCAGCCCCCTAGCCCGAGAACCCACGATCCAAAATTTCAAATAGTCCACAAGACCGCTTGTCAATTTGTATATCACGGAACTCTCAGTGCTATTTGTAGGGAACGAAACAACATAAAACCAATTTTCAGCCCGACAACCCGGAATGAAGCTCCCCTGCCTTTGTTTTAAATAAAACTAGTTCTGTATTGGTAGTCTTTTTATGATTTTGTCCACGAACCTATGGGAGCACAATTTTCAGCCTATCAGCCCGACAGCCACAATGGTCTATATATCTACTTAATCGAATTACATATTTGGTATCTAGCATCTCTTCTTTGTAACATATGTACACCCTTAAATATCAAATAGTCCACAACTCCAATTGTCAAATTGTATGTCGCGGAACTCTAGGTGCAATTTGTAGGTCAAGGAACAACAAATCCCGGATTTCAACGCACTAGCACATTACTACTATTTCTGTGTATTTTCTCCACGACCAAGAATAATACTTCAGAAATGATAAATTTTTTGGGCACCATGCCCTTAATATTCTAATAGTCCGCAACTCCGATTGTCAATTTGTAAATCACGAAACTATCCCTGCTTTTTGTAGGGCATGGAAGAAAATAAACATCTCGAGAAGTTGCCATCCAAAAGCTCACTAACTATTGAATAAAGACTCTGCCTTGTAAAATTACATATTTTGTATGTATAAATTATGTTATTCAGAAACGTTTCATTTCATAAATTTCAATTTCTATTGTGTGCAGGAATGCTAATTTTTTTTGCTTTTTTTTGTCAAGAAACCTATGTAACCCACGTTACCACTATTTTCCCTGGTTTTTTTCCCACGTACCCATGTACTTCAGCTTCCTGCCCACGTGTTTATACTCCTTCGCATTTATTCCCTTTCCCACGAATGGGGTGCTAGTAGAGAACACGCGTCGAGAGGAGCAGCTAGGAGCGATACTTTATCGCGCTGATGATGTGACGACCGCGTGACACTCAATCCCAACTACCTAATCAGTTCAAGTTCAGCTCGCTCGAGGCATTCCAATACTCTCAATGCACCCTGCTTTGCCTTCGCATCCTTTCGACGGACCAACACCCTCGTTGCACCTTTACTCTGTACGAGCGGCCATTTATGGAACCTTACCAGCTGCCCGACCTATTTCAATTGCTCCAGCAAGTCCAGATGGCTCCTTCTTTACTGTTTTTTCTTCTCAGAGCTTGGCTTCCTGCCCATCCTTTCCCTACTCTCCATTTGTCCTACCCTGCTATGTTCCTGTCGCGTTTTCGCTCTCCCACTGTCCTGGAGATGCCTCGACTATGAAGGAAGTCCAAAGGACGACCAACCTACCAGCCAAACCGACCCCGCCTGGTCCTGCATCCCCCGCCTGCTCCCTCTTTGTTATCCTCCTCCTCTTCGGCCACCTCATCCTCCTCCCTGACACAGTCGACTCAAATTCCCGCATCTCTCTCGCCCCTTCCTGCATCCCTTGCCAACAGAATGGATGAGTTGGACTACTCAGGGGCCTCACTGAAAAACAACCCATGACCTTTATCCAATTCGGCATCTGTTTCACACCCAGGCCCTTTGGCCCCTCCCAACTCTTCGGCCACCCAGTCGCTTCAGGACCAACTTCACAACACCCAATTTCATATGGATGGTCTGAAATCCAGTCAAAATTCATGACGACAACCCCAATCTCGAGTGGGTTCCAACGCTGAGCCAGAATGCTAGTGGAAAACATGCCTTGCACTGGTGCAGAGCCTAGTATTCGACCTGTGTCGGGACATGGACAACCTCCAGTTCCGCCTACAGACCCTGGATGACAAAGCCTCTTGAATCCTGTAGTTTCTCTCAGTGTTACAAGGTTCTCATCTCCTCGCACCAGAGACAACCCAATTAGCAACAACCCAAGCAGCAGCAACCTCAGCACCAGTGTTGCCACTGAAAAATTTGGTCCACACAGACACAGACTATGAGGACCAGATGCTTCCATCACACCCGAAGAACGTCCAAAAGGAATATCACCTACCATTAGAGATGAAGAACACTATGCAAGTGGACCGCACACCAGTCCAAGAGGAGCCGCCTCCTCCCGACGACATGACATTTCGTGCTTTTTCCATGGCTGTGTCACCACACTACAACCCATACCGGTGATCTCTATTGTTTTGTCATGTGTATGCCGAAATTTCATGCATTTTTCCATGGTTACTATAATTAGGCTATCTACACTTTCCACAGTTCTAGTGCCCACCCTTACGGGCTAGAATTTTGAACTCTTTTTGCATCAGTGACAATCTACACTTAAGTTATGAAGCGGTTTGGTTGACTGAGCTGGTTTTCCCTCAAGGAAGCTCAGTATTTACAGCTTGAAACCATGAAAATTCTTTGTACTCCTTCATTTTGACAGACTTTTATACAATCTTACTTATAAAAAAAAAATATTGAATAAAATATAAAAAATTGCTTATACTATTCATTAACTAAGACATGTTATAATATTATATAAATTACTTTAAATCTCCATACAACGTTATAATATTCTATAATTTGCTCTGTTTCATGTATATCAAGAAATTGTTCACTGCAAAATGTATATGACAGAAGTCTTTGGTGCAAAATGAATATCACGTAACACACTGGACATGAAAAGTGTGAACCTGGGACTCTGCCAACCCGTAACTCTGTAATTGTTTAGTACAAAATGTATGAAGTTTTATAGCATTATACAAATTACTATAAATCTCCGTACAATGTTATAATCTTCTATAAATTACTATCTCATGTATATGACGGGATTGTTGGGTGCAAAATTCCTATTGTATGCTAATTTTTTGGTCTTCAACGACGTTGATGTAATTTCCAGAGATATGTAACAGAAATTATTTATTTTATAATGGGTTTGTATAGTTCGCAAACCCAGTTGTCAATTTGTATAGGGTGCGGAACAACAGAGGCCCAGTTTTGAAACCGACAGCCCGAGAACCCGCAATCCAAAAACTGGCTAAGTATGGAATGACCTCTCCATCCATACTCTGTAAAACATGTGCAAAGAAAACCAATTTGTCAATGCTATATATATTTTTTTCCAAGAAAAGCCTTAGTTTTAAAGAAAAATAGTTCGACAATGCTAATTTTTTGGTGTTTTTCTCCACGAACCTATGTAACAAACCTTATTACTATTCTATTGTATAACTGACATTATTAATTTCTGATAAATTTCTATAGTCCGCCACTCCGCCTGTCATTTTGTATATCGCGGAACTGTCGGTGTTATTTGTAGGCCATGGAACATAAGAGGCCCAACTTTGAACCCGCCACCCTGAGAACCCGCGATCCAAAAACTAGCTAAGTATGGAATAACCGCTCCGTCCATGCTCTGTAAAACGTGTGCAAAGAAAACCAATTCGACAATGCTATATCTTTTTTGTCCAACAAAATCCTTAGTTTTAAAGAAAAATAGTTCGACAATGCTAATTTTTTGGTGTTTTTCTCCACGAACCTATGTAACAGACCTTATTACTATTCTATTGTGTAACTGACATTATTAATTTTTGATAAATTTCTATAGTCTGCCACTCTGCCTGTCATTTTGTATATCACGGAACTGTCGGTGCTATTTGTAGGCCACAGAACATAAGAGGCCCAACTTTGAACCCGCCACCCCGAGAACCCACGATCCAAAAACTGGCTAAGTATGCAATGACGGCTTCATGCATGCTCTATAAAATATCATCCCCATACTTTATAAAAGTACAAATTTCCTATGTATAAATCTAAATATATACTTTATACAAGTACATATTTCGTATGTATAAAAGTAAATATTTCATATGTATAAAACTATATATTTACTTTGCTATGTTCTGCATGCAAACCACATCTACTTCAACTTTCTACCCACGTGTCCCTACTACCTCACATTTACTCCCATCCCAACCTGGCAGGGACTCTGTTGCCATGCAACACTTGTTGTTATATGGTCTTCTCCAATACATGTATGAATTGTAGTAGATTTTAATTAAATTATTTTGTTTTAATTAATTGTGGTCCGTGGATTTAAATGAATGAAATATAAAGTTGAAATATAATGTTTCTTTAATGTTTTCCTCTTATAATAATAGCTATTTTGAAGTTTTATTCTCTTTCACACATTGAATTTGATTCTTTGTAACATACTCATTATGAGTAAAAGCTAAATTTCCTAGTGTTTGCTAAAAAGACATTAAAAAGCCCCACACAAATAAAATAAACCAAGGGACAACATGCCTATAAATTTTCTCTTGCAATTAATAGCATATTTAAAAACATGAATGCAACTATGAACACAAAAACATTCAAATATTTATTTACACAATGGAATAAACATGATGAAATATAACGCAAAACCTATCTTTATGGGTATGTTGTTCGTTTTCTATCAACCACAAGACACCCATGAGCTGAGACTATGAGTCCACAAGGTTTGTTGTTCATTTTCTCTTGTCCATTGTCCACATTCTCAACAACCCAATTCCCATGTTTCTAAACCAAAAAAATCCAATCCTTCAATTCTCTTTCCCCTCAACCCACACAACCCAAGAAATGGGATCCCCCTTCTCTGCCACGCAATCCCTTGGCCTTCCCACTTCCCTCCAAATCTCCATTACACATGGTTCACCAAGAAATATCATAGTTAGGTACTTCAAGAAATTTCCAATTGTTCCAAGAGTGCTCACAAAAATCCTATTCAAGGCTCTTGAGCCATTCCCTCAACATGAAAACACACTACAAGCTCACAACATGATTTACAAACACACAACTTATAATTTCAGCATACACTCATCCCCCTAATGGTTGTTCTCATATAAAACAGAGATGGTTTTTTTTCCCCACACCCGACCCTTCTCTTGTTGCCCAAAATTAGCATGTCCCCCCCAAAAAAATTGTCCTCCTACTCTAATTTCCTTCATGCTCCATAGTTGCTTGAATCTCACACTCTCCCAAGATGATTTCTTGACTCTTACACTTTTTGAGTTCTTTCTTGTACTCATCCCTTGCTATCATAACTAGATGATTTGACTCCCTCCCCCAACCTATTACATCAATTAAATAACTGAGTGTCTAATAATTCAAAGGGAGGATTAGATGGTAATGATACATTAACTTAGGAAAATAACATGGGTTTTCCCTTGGACCATCCTTTAGCCTCCTCTCTTGTGGAATCATAGCCCCCCTATCCTTACCTTCCCTCTCGTATCGTAGCCAATGATGTGTAATTGTTAATAATTCATTATACAAATTACAAAGCTCGACTTTCGGCCATATTGATCAATACAAGATGTCTGGCTCGAAACATACTAGATCACCAACCTATATCACATTTTCATAATTGCATTAAAATTCACATGGATTAAAACTAGGGAAGTTACATTCCCTCCCCCTTAGTTTTGCATTGTCCTCAGTGCACAACACCATACATGTGTACATACATATTAAAAGGCTAGGATCTATAGGCTTTAACCAACATATAGGCTCTATGTCCTAATATAACATAGGAACTCTTTCCCAAACATATATACATAGGCACTTCGACCCAAAACATGTACACATAGGCGCTCTGGACCCAAATCATACATAACAAGTCCAAAATTTATAATTCTTGGTGGAATTCCAACCAACAATATCTCATTCTCCTCAGTCTACATAACCCAAGAAAGTGTACCCCTTCCTCCGCTCTGCAGTCCCTCAGGTTGTACCACTTTCATCCATGAATGTAGTATAAACCATCTAGGAAGTCTCGGAGATGCAACTCCATGAAATCCAACCACAACAACTTTCACAATTTGTCAATTACCACAACAATTCCAACCAATACACTTTCATTCCCTCAACCTACACAACCCAAGGAAGTGTACCCCCTTCTCTGCACCGCAGTACCTAAGGTTATACCACTTCCCTCTAGGGATCCAACACAAGTTCGGACAATAATTCTCAGAGTCATGGCTCCAGGAACTCTAACTGTGATAATGGAATCTCCAAAACTTTAAATAGTGGCATATGTGTTTCCTGCATTGCATCTTCAACTCCACTTTGCTTCTTTAAAGATGAAACAACTCCATTGGACTTTATCTGTTCCATGTCTTTGTCCTTGAGTTGTATTTCCTTCTAGTTCCCTTCTTTCCATGCACTTCGTTCATGTCTTCATTCTTCATTTTTTCCTATACAAACTATCATAAAATATACATGTTGTAGACATTATCATATAACAATTATCTTATTCGCAAGAGTCCTCAACTCCATAATACAAAGTTTATTTAAAAATAATTTTGTGATAATAAAAAAATACTTCTCTGTATGGTTATTGATCTATTTCAAAAAGATGCTACAAGAAAGAATTCATCTCATTGTCCTTTCTAACACACCTTCATGATTCTAGCCACCATGCCATATGCATTCTTGAGTTTCCTCTTCCTTTCTTTATTCACCCTCTAGGTTCAGGCATCCTCTTCATTTCTACACAATCCATTGGGTGATCCATAGACTTGCTAAGTATTTCACATGCAAGACAAGTGTTAACTCATCACCAGACGTCCACCAATAGTCTGCACTCTATGGAAATTATAGGGTTGTGTTGGTTATGGAGCCTGATTATCTTCCCGATTCAAAGGTCATTGTTTTGAGCCGTGTTTATACCGCATGAAGACTTTACACCCTAGAAGAATGTACACTCCTCCATGCAGGGGAGTGCAGAGGGGGGTTACCCCCTCTGTGGGGTTCGAGGGCAAGCGAGCCCTCTGGTCCAAATGGATCAAGAAAGGCAAAAAAATTGAAGTTCTTGGATTCGAGCAAAACCAATGCCATTGCGTAGGGATTGTCATGTAGATTCTGACAGTATATGTTTTTTTGAAAATGGACTCTGTATGGCGAAGTTATCGTGATCTGAAGTTCGGGTCAAACTGGAAAAAAGTCAAAGTCAAATTCAATAGTTCATACTGTTGACGTTAGCAGTAAGTCAGCAGTACATGTGGAAGATGATGTCAGCATGCCATCAGAAGGACATGTGGCAACACCAGGATGTGCCATGTGGCAGTCATTTTTGACATTTTTAGGGGCTCATTTGAACCAATAAAAATTTGACACATGGCACTATACATACATGACACATGGAAGTCCGTACGTGACGTGACACCAGTGGTAGCATGAAACATGGACTATACGATAGTGACATGGAATTATCCGATTTGGACACATGGAAGGTACGATGATGATGTGGCATCATCCGATTGTGACACTTGGAAGGTATGACGATGACATGGCATTACCCGATTGCAACATGTGGCAGGTACGATAGTGATGTGGCAGTGCTAACTGGGAAGCTGACTGTGCAGGTGACTGGATAGTACGAACCATTCATAGGGTGACACTTGGCTCAATCACAGGGCGCCATGTGGTACCTCGGATTTGGTCAAGGTTGGTTGGGTAAAAAAATTTGTTCCGCCTCTGGAGGATTCGAACCCCTGACCTCTGGGTTGGGCAACAGACTAACAAATATGGGCTAGCCACCACAGCGGTCATTTTCCTTGTTAAAATAAGTGGCACAATATTATTTTAAAGTGTAGTGGTGCGCTAAATTTGGGATAAGCCTCGGTTGACGAGGGATAGCCACGCGACTAGGGGCGCTAGACCAGGAGCTCGCAGAGGATAAGGCACTTAGCGCTCGTCCACATGGAAATTTATGTGACCAAGGGCCCAAAAAAAGGGGTTGGCATGCATATTTGTGCCAAAGTGGGTTTGTTACCCTATAGTTTGGCATTTAAAAATATTTTTGTTGATTTTAATGGTTTTTTGGCCATATCTTGGTGGATATTGGCCCAAATTGAGTGCCACAAGAGGTGGGTTGTTGGGATTTGAGCCCTCTACCTCATGGATATATAAACCAAGAAATTGTGGAGTTTTAAGTAGGCAACAAGCAGCTTGGAGAAAATTGAAGAAGAGTTTGCAAAGGCCAAGTTGTCTTGTGCAGTGAAGCCAGAAGAGTAGTTGAGCTTTGGAGGCAATTTCCAGGAGTTCTAATCCACCCTTTTCAGTGTTGTCTATTGAGTCGGGTTCCTAAGACAGAAAACGTGACTGGGCTGGCAGAGGTTGGCCAGCCTAGTATGACTGAAAGTGACTGCCAGAGGTTGGCGATGGAGCACCAGTATGACTGAAAGTGATTGGGTTGGAAATAGATGGTGGCATTTGAATCCATGGTCCTAGAAAAGATTGATTCTGAAAAATTGCAAGCCAGGAAGGATCTTGGTGTACCTCTTGCCCTAGCCTAGAAAGGTGTTGGTTCATGCAAAAATGGTCCGATGAGGTTTGGACGGACATTGTCACTGGGCTCTGTGAAGAGACCAAGGTAGGATAAGGATTATTCGAATGAGGATATATGTTTCCCCCTTGTGAAGGGGTCCCATAAAGAGGGTAGCTCAAACTGTAAAATTAGTTCTCTCCATATGAAAGACCTGGTGGTAATTGAGGACCTATCATGGAAAAAGTGTTCGAAGGAACTGACATGGTGGACGAAAGATACATGGGTGGGGGTTAATAAGTGGGATAGGCACCCAACTGAGTACTGTCTCCTGAAAGAGCATAGATAGTATTGGATCCGTAGGGAGGAAGGTTCCAACCTCCCATGGGGACAGGACTCATATCAAACGAAGAAGTAGGCATCGGAGCCATGGTGCCCCCAGGTCCAATGCTAGGATTCATATATGTGGGCCAGGGAGAGGGTTGCATGGGGGAAGGCATATCAATAGAAAAATGGATAGAGACCCAAGGTGTGGACTGAGTGTTGTATTTCTGCATACCATTATAAAAAAAAGATGGATTTTCCCCCATGAACGTCATGGGGGGGTAGCAGTAAATGAGGGAGAAAAAGGAACTCCACTATCCATGATAATAAAGGCTCGACACGAAAACCTATGGTCAACTAATAATCAAAGAGCATACCAAAAAGTCAAATGACCAATATGCATGCGAACAGGCTAAAGTGGCTAAGTGGCCTCCCTCACTAAATAAGGTATGTCTTGTCCAAGAGGGACCTGAGACTCCCTGCTAAATTTTGGAGGTAACAGAATCAGTTATAAGGGCCCTCATGGGCTTAAAAACTAGTCGGTCATATCCCCCCGGAGAGGTAATCCTCCATAAAGGTTGTGTGTTATCCGACCCTTATCTGACTCAGGGTACAAGCAGAATAACCCCTGCAAGTAACCTATGAGATACCTAAGTCAAGCAACTAATAAACCATTGTATAACCGATTCATAGGAGAGCAATCATAAGTCTGGATCACGGTATGGGCAAGGTAGAAAAGCCCGAAACCTTGAAGGAACCACCTCTCACAAAGGTATGGGCACTAAAAAGATCCCCAAATACGAATAAATCCACAAAAATATCTCTGACACTAGGTGAGTATCCAGGTGTTATCCCTTCAACTAACTTCGCACGACCTCGTGATTAACTCCGGTGTGTGGAGCCTCCTGATATTACCAATTATACAATGGACTTCTAAACTCCCTGTCTCAGACACATATGTTGATTTAATTGCCTTGGAGAAGTTTACTCACAAAATCCTATTCCAAGGCACAAAATCCTAAGCTAGTTTGTGCACCCTAAAATCGTGACTAATCAATTTTAGTTTAAAGCGTAAATTTTATTGGTCATGGTTACTGAAAAAGGTATGGAAGTGAAACTAATGGTGTTATGACTCTGCCAGAAAATAAATATGGATACAATGCAAAGTCTATCTTTAACTTTTCAATGAATGATATGCTAATAAAAACAGTGCAGTCTTCAATTTCAAATCTGCAATTCAGAATTAAAATACGATCTTTCTCTAAATGTGCTAAGCTAATGATGAAAATTTAAAGACACAAAAGCCAACCAATGAAAAATGCCTTTTTTTTTTGTATTTTCAATATTCTAAAAAGAAAATACATGGACTGATAAGAACTTGACAGATGAATTCTACAGTGTATAAAAGACTTAACTCAAGCAGAATACCAGGCAGCCAAGCAAACAACCCAGAAACCAAGGAAAAATAAAAAATAGAAAACGAAGAGAAAGACTACGCCCAAAAATTGAAGTCCAAACAGGCTTCCTATCATCCCAGATAATCTCAACAGGAACTACAGAGACCTAAAAAGGCTCAGCAATATTTAAATCCTACCCAATAGTCACTCAACCAAGCAAACAAGCAAGGGGAAGTGGTATACGCGACTGTTTAGGAGAATAAAGTTTATATACACTTCTTGCAATGAGACAACGAGCATGTATACATGACTATCAAGGAAAAAAGGGCGTATATGCTTTAAAACAAGGCCATGCAAGGGTAAAAGACTGAAAACTCAGACTCAGAGTGAACAGGATTTGTCAAGCAGTGATACGACAAGAAACACAAAGGAAAAAAGAGAAATGTAAGAAGAAAAAGTACTTCAACCCTTAGAAGGAAGATCCATCCCCAGTGGAGTCGCCATTTTTTTTACAAGGGAAAAACTCTTTATGGCTAAGGGTAAACCACAACAGATAGGTGTGATTGCAGAAATCAACTCAATTCCAACATATGCTATATAAGCTAATGTACAATACAAGAAAGAGGCCTACCTTGATCCAACGTTTGATGATGTTCCACCGTTGAGCACTTTGACCCAAAGCTTTATCCCTGCGAGAAGTTCTCAACAAACAAGCAAATAAAGTATATAGTGATGATATAAAAGGGGTTAGAACATAATATAGCATAATCTATTAATAAACATTACAAACACTCCCATAGATAATAATCATATATTTGCAAGATACCAATAGGACAGGAAAGGAGTATTTCTATTAATAATTGATCAACAGAAGTGTCAACATTACAGACTTCGTGCTGGCATGGTTCGAAACCAAGAAACCAAGTTCCTTCCAACTGGCTCCCCACCACTTCAATCCTCCACCAAAGGCAATCTCATGAGAAAGAGGCAAAGAAGTCCTCTCAATAATAAGAGAAGAGCTTGGGGGATGAACATTGTGTTCAGACTTGAGGGACAAAGGGATGCAGACTCAATATGAAGTAATTTCTCCAAAGTAACTTTGCTCTCAGAGTTGAATGCTTTCTCCTCTTTTCCATAGCTCGAAATTGTGCTCTTATAGCCTTCAGAATGCAACTGAAGGGCCGAGTCCGAACATTTCCAGTATATGGAAGGCCAAGGATCAGAGATCTTCTGCCGTGACATGGAAACCCAACCTCATTTTGTATTTTTTGGCACAAATCCCGATATACACGAGTTGTAGTGGAGCAACAAGCATATACGCATATTGTATAACTGATAGGGAGCGTATATGTGGAAAAATGTATGTTTTTATCTCTGGATTCATCAAAAAGGGATAAAAAGTCTGCATAGGGAAATGGAAAAAAGGCCCTCTATGCAAGATAGAAATGGTGAGGCAAATCTTTCTATAACAGAAATAATTTTTGAAAAATATTATTTATTTCGTCTAAACATAGTGCAATATTATGAATAGAGACACATAACATAGTGAAATATTTTGAATATAGACGAAACTTACAAAGAGAAATTTGTTGCTATGGGAGCAATTCGGCATGCATAAATAACACTATCCGGTGGTCTCTCCAATGTGTTGAGTTGGCCAAGATTCTATAATGGGATACCTCTGCTTCCTCTTCATTGTAAGAGATAGAAGTAGGTAAAGTCCACATTCCTTCGCTTCCTCTTCACTACAAGAGACAAAAGTAGGTAAATACCATGTTGCTTCACTTCCTCTTCACTGAGTAGGTAAAGACCACATTCTGTGAGTTTGTGAAAATATTTCATAGGGAAATTGGAGAGGACATTGTGTGTTGTGTAGAAGCAGGTAAAGAAGAGGTATTAGATTGTGAAGAACTATAAACACATTTTCAACACCCCAGGTTCTGAACCCCCATTTTAAATAATGTATTGTTACAATGTTGAGAGGCCAGAGTGCCCCAAACAATTATTAAAAGGCCAATGTGCCCAAGAAATGTAAAGTTTTGATCATTATTAATAATAAATATAGGGTTGGTTGTTAGACGGACAAGGACTAGATTTATAGGGGGCTATGATTCCACAAGAGAAGGGGCTTGAGGGGTTAAGAGTTTATTCCTATGTTAATTACCCTTTTTTCCTAAGGGAGGGGATCGGTTATGCGAGATTCTTGGGGAAGGCTAGAAGGTTCTTGATTCCCCATGAAGTTACTTGAACCTTCCTCTGGTCTTATGGGGGGGTTCGACCAATGGCTTGTTCATTTATTTTCCTATACATCCATTCATTTCCCTCACGTATTATCATGCACTCACTCACCCATTCATCGATCCATCCTCACCTGCATCTTGGCTTGGGAAAGGGAACCGAACTGTTGAAGAATTGTCCATGGGATAGTTGGTTGTAATGGTCATTGGTGCAATCCATCCATGGCCCAGGGCCTGCATGACTGAGATGCGTTGGCATGTGCCCTGTTTTTCTCACAACTGTGAGTCATGAGAGTTCCAACTTTGAGATTCTGGACCAGCTGTGCTGGAGGCCCCAAAATAAAAGGAGAGGGATTGCATGAGGGACTGCGTGGCAGAGAAGAGTGGAGGTCCATTCTCTTGGGGAGGTACAGGTTGAGTACAAGAGAGTTGGGTACTTGGATTGTTGTGGGTGCTAGGAAACTTGTGAGAGCTTGAGATATGACTGGTTTGGGAACCCAAGTACACTCTGGAACTGTCCTTGTGGATTCATAGCCCTGGCTCGAGGGTGACACTATTGTTGAGATTTGGATCAGTGGTGTCTATGGTTGGGTGGAACGTCCTTGGTCTGCAACTAGTTGGTGTCATCTTCCATAAAGATAAGTGCTCTCTATTATGGTATCATTTACATGTATATGAATGTTTTTTCACTATATATTTAATTATCGTTTAATTGAATCTTTAGACTATGCATGCTTGTTGAGTACTATTGTGCATGTCATCAAAGTATTTTGTTTTATGCATCCTTAAATTTTAAAAAGGTATCATAAGAGAAAGAACTCCAAGGGTGGGCTTGAAGGTAGCATGCCCCGACCTCTGGGTGGCTGGGGATGTTACAGAATGGTATCAGATCTTCTGGTTGAAACACCAGGCTGGTATGGGATGAGTCTGTTGGTTAGAGTCTCGGGGTTGAGATTGAAATTTGAATGTGGAGTTGAAAAGCTCAGGAGGAATGGAGTTGCAAAATCTACGCAAGAGATAGAACGTCAGAGACCCGTGTAAGGGGTTTGAAGGATTGTGACCGTCCCCTTCGAATTCGGGAGCGATCACCACTATAGGATCAGGAGAGATATGGGATCATTGGATCAGAGGACAGGTGAACATGGGTCATCCGATGAAAAGGAATCAAGTGTTAAGGTCACCACCGTCATATCCCATTGGAGAGTGAGATCAACGGACATGAGGCAATGTGGGGAACCAATTTGCATGAGAGATAATTTCCCAAGGCAGTCCCACAATCCAAACCACAGTTTCACCAAGGGGTTACGTGCCAGCATCAGGAGAATTACGGGACAAAAAGCGGGTTACTCCAAACCGTCAATGTATGCCCCCAAAAATTGAAAGGCATGCAATGATGTGACATGTTAGGGCTGGAACATCGAAACTCCGTATAGCCGAAGTAGATCCTGACCATCGATCACCAAGAGGTACGTGTCAGCAGATTAGTAACTCCAGAGAAATCTGTTTGAGAGGTTTTCAGTCAATATTTGAAACTCCCGAATCCCAAAGAGCTGGAGAGACAAAGTAAATATCTATCTTCCAATCATTCAAAATAGATCTCAGTCGCTAGATCATCCGGAGTAAATCTCAAGCGTCAGATCATCCAAGGTGAGTCTGGGCCGTCTGATCTAGAAGTGACATGGCTTGCATATGTCACCTAGGATGATGTGGACACATGGGATGTGTGCCACATGTCAGTAAGTTTTGAGCATATGGAGTACTGAAATTTCAGTTAGAACATGGCACGTGTCACCCACCCGATTGGGCCTCGTGTCCGCTTCCAGTATTTCACCACATGGCAACAGATCGTGTAGTCTGGAGAGTGGGCACTCCGGAGGGGAAATATGTGATAGGTTGTGTTGGGTCGAAAACTCCCGAAGGACCGAAGGCCGGAGTACATATCGACCATTGATTCAAGAAGACACACATTAAAGGATAGTCGACTTCGAGTGAAAGCAATCTGGGAGAAAGTGCAGAAGGAAAGTTTGAAACTTCCCAAGCCTGAAGAACTAAAGCGATTCACAACCACTGATCTGTGGGAGGACACCCGTCGACAAATAATGAACTCTGGGTAAAAGAGTTCAGGGAGGAGGCAAGCAAGGAAGGTTGAGAGTTCTGAAGTGCGGAGTCCCGAAGTGGATCTCGATCGTTGATTGTGAAAGAAGATGAGGACCGTTGATCCTGTCTTAGATGAAAGTTTTGAAGTCCCGAAGCTCTGGACAAGTGCTTTTTCAGCTAAGCACAGGGTCATGGCCGTGGTCATATGCAAATTGAGAGCTGAGGGAAGGAGGGCTAAGGGCCGAATTGGTTGTGTTCGAGACATAAAAGTGCTAAGGAAGGATTTATTTGCGGTTTCTAGTCGTGGTCACCTGGGAAGGTGGTTTGAAGGAAGAACCTGCGCAGGATGATCTTTTGTGTCGGCCAAGGATAATAGGAAACTGTTATTTTCAGAGAATGGGGATATGATCTCCATGAACGAACAAAAAAAAAGAGACCTATAGCATGGTTTGACAATTTTGTTTATCATATGCATAATTCTAACAAAATGGTTGCTTGCACATTTTGCAAAATTAAGGAGTTTAAGAACATCAACTCAAGATGCGTATTGACGAAATGGAAGAAGGTGAGGGAGCCTCCAATCATGATAAGGAGGCCAAAGTCTAGAATAACAGAGTTGGTAATGCAAAGACAGATTCCAATGGACACAAGGGAAAAGGAGAGCAGGAAATGTTAATAGAAACGGTAAGAATCTTGAAGATGGAACTACGAAGCTACAAAGAAGACAACGAGACACTGCTGAGAGAGAAAATTCAGATAAATTCTCAAGTGTTGCAGATCTTAGATCAATTGCAATGACAAATGAAGAAGAGATCAAAATCAAAACATGAGGAAGAAGGCAGGTGCCATGAAAGAAGGGATGATCATGGAAGAGATGCCTATTCCAGAAGTGTTATCAGATCTCATGGACACCGTTCACCTCCTTACTCATAAATAAATTTTTATGCATCGAAAGATCCCGTAAGCAGTCCAGAGGTGTCTCCTGTCAGACACCAAAGAAGGAAACAAGAGGTAGATAGTTTGCAAGGAGAGATGAGGAATCTCAAGCCACCTTCCTTTGAAGGTGAAAGAGAAAGGGAAGATGATGTTGAAGCATGGTTGCTTGGGCTCAAGATATATTTTTAGTTGCATAACTATTCGTCCAACCTGGAAGCTACGATTTCCACCTACCATTTACACAGGAAAGCTGCAATGTGGTGGGACCAAATGAATAAAGTGGAACATGTTAATGAAATTAGGATCACTTAGAAGCAATTCAAGAAGTACTTCCAAAAGGAGTACCTCTCAGAGCATTTCTATGACAAGAAAATGCAGGAGTTCTTTGAACTCAGGTTGGGAAGCATGACTATGACAGAGTATGAGAAGAATTTCTTGGGATTGTTAAAGTATGTCAAGTTCATTGGTGATGAGAAAGTGAAAATATAGAGATTTCTAAGCGGACTGCCATCCTTTTATAAGGAAAAGATCAAATATGACGAACCCAAGACCTTTACTGAAGCCATCAGGAAGGATAAATACATGTATGAGAAAGGTCAAGGAAGAGAATCCCTGTAGAAATCTTGGAAGGACAAGAAAAATGCAAAGTCTGATCAGAGGAGGAAAGGATTCAAACCTCCCTTCAATAGGAATGAGCCTAATAGAAATCATCAAGATCAGTATGCTAATGGAGATTTCTAGAAAGAAGATTCCTTGGCAAAAAGGGGAAGACCACAAATCCAATGTTGGGGATGGAAGGAATATCACCTGTACAAGGATTGCCCACATAGAAAGGACAGAGTGAAGATTGTTCACAACATCCAAGAAGCTACAACAGTCAAGATATGGGAAGAATCTATGCATCTTTAAATGATCGACAAGCAGGGTACCAGTCCAATATGATCGAGGTGGAAGGTAATATCATAAATCAACCTGTTTCTATTTTGATTGATTCAGGAGAAATTCATTGCTACATTGATCCTAATATAGTGGATATATTACATTTGGATAAAAGTGAACTTGGAAAAGAAAGTCTGGTTCAGTTAGCCACTGGGACCAAAAGAAGAATCCATGATATGGTCAGAAGTTTTTCCATAAGTCTCAATGGTCTGAATACTAGTATTGATCTAAATATCATACTGTTGGGGTCTTATGATATTCTGATTGGAATGGATTGGTTGGAAAAGCATCATGTTGTCCTATATTGTCATAACAAGAAATTTATATGTCTTGATGGGAATGGAAAACAAAGCACTGTGAAAGGAGTTCCAAGACCCATCTCTATAAGGGAGATTTTAGCCTTATAGCTAAAAAGATGTTTTAGGAAAGTGTGTCAATTGTATGCAGTTCATGTGGAAGAGCCAAAAAATACAAAGGGGCCAAGACTCGAAGATTCCTCGGTACTACATGAATTTGAAGATGTATTCCAAGAAATACTTGGATTTCCACCAAGAAGGGAGATAGATTTCTCAATTGATTTAGTGCTAGGAGCTGTCCCAGTGTCAAAAACACCTTACAAAATGAGCACACTAGATTTAAAAGAATTACAAATGCAGTTGGAGGAATTGTTCAAGAAAGGGTACATACGTCCAAGTGTTTCACATTGGGGAGCACCAATACTTTTTGTCAAAAAGAAGGATGGAACCTTGAGGTTGTGTATTGACTTCTGAAAGTTGAACAAGTACACTATAAAGAACAAGTATCCTCTACCCCGAATTGATGACCTCTTTGAGCAGCTAACAAGAGAAACGATACTTTCAAAAATTGACTTGAGGGTAGGATACCATCAGGTAAGAATCAAGGAAGAATACATTCATAAGACATCCTTTAGGACCAGGTATGGGCATTATGAATTTGTAGTGGTGCCATTTGGAATGACCAATGCACCAATTGTATTCATGTGCTTAATGAATGGAATATTCATGAATTATTTGGATAAGTTTGTCATAGTGTTCCTGGATGACATACTTATCTATTCTAAGTATGAAGGGGAGCATGAACATCTCTTAAGACTTGTATCGCAAGTATTGAGAGAACATCAGTTGTATGCCAAGTTAAGTAAGTGTTATTTTTATCAAAAGAAGATCCATTACTTGGGACACATTATTTCATAGCAGGGCATAGCAGTAGATCCAGAGAAGATCGAAGCCATTAGAGGATGGCCAACACCCAGAAATGTGTCAGACGTGAGATGTTTTATTGGATTAGCTGGCTACTACAGAGGGTTCATAGTAGGGTTCTCTAAGATTTCTCATCCCATCACTTCTTTGCAAAAGAAGGGAACTAAATTTGAATGGACACTCAAGTGTGAAAATAATTTTAATATGTTGAAGGAATTACTTACTAGTGCACCTATGTTAAATATTGTTGACCCAAATGAAATTTTTGTGGTATGTACATACACATGTAAGGAAGGACTTCGGGGAGTCCTCACACAAAATGGACATGTCATTGGATATGAGTCCAGAAATATTAAGGAACATGAGAGGAACTATGCCACCCATGACTTGGAACTTGCTGCCATTGTTCATGACTTAAGGATGTGGAGGCATTATCCCATGGGAAGAAATTTGAATTAAGGACAAACCACATTGGTTTGAAGTATCTTTTTGAATGGACGGCCTTGAATGCCAGGAAAACAATATGGCTGGAATTTCTAAGTGAATATGACTTTGATATGAAGAATATCAAGGGAAAGGAAAATAAAGTTGTCGATGCACTTAGTAGAAGAGTGCATATCATGCATGCTACTGCTGTCATTATGCATTAGTCAGACTTGAAGAGAAGAAATTTAGATGGTCTTGTGACAGACCAGCATTACCTAGAGGTAAATGAAAACTTACAGCAAGTAGATGTACAACAGAAAATAAAGGAGTATGAGATAAAGGAAGATAGACTACTCATGCATCAAAATAGAATCTATGTTCCTAGTTCCGAAGAACTACGAAATTTGGTACTGAAGGAAATGCATGATGTTCCTTATGCTAGACATCTCGGTTACCAGAAAACAATTACAGCAGTAAGAAGCCAGTTCTTTTGGCCGAGAATGAAGAAGGATGTTGTTGATTACATCGCTTGATGTATGGAATGTCAGAAGGTGAAGGCTGAGCATAGGCACCCAGGGGGTTTGCTGCAACCATTGCCAATTCCAGAGAAGAAATGGGAAGTGTTCACCATGGATTTCATCACGTGATTACCTAGAAAAAATAAGCAACATGATTCAATCATGGTGGTGGTTGACAAATTAACAAAGGCTGCTCATTTTGTGCATGTGAAGACAACGCATACAACGGCTAATATTGCAGAAATTTTCATGAAGGAAATTGCTAGGTTGCATGGGATACCTAGGAAAATTGTCTCGGACAAAGATGCAAAGTTTACCTCCAATTTATGGAGGGGATTGTTTAAAGGATTTGGCACAAATATAAACTTTAGCACAATATATCGTCCCCAGGCAGATGGGAAAACTGAGACGGTCAATCGAATAATTGAATATATGCTAAGAATGTATGTGATGGATAATCCATATAAGTGGGAAGATCACTTACACTTGGTTGAGTTTGCATATAATAATGGGTATCAAGATTCATTAATAATGAGCCCATTTGAAGCCTTGTATGGTAGGAAATGTGATACTCCAATAAGTTGAGACAACCCAACAGATAGAGTGGTACTTGGGCTGGAGTTTCTCAAGGACATGGAAGACCAGGTGGTCAAGATCAAGTAGAATTTAAAGACGGCTTAGGATGGACAGAAATTTTATGCAGACAAGAACAGGATAGCTAGAGAATTTAAAGTAGGGGAGCATGTACTTTTTAAAGTGAAGCCCAAAAAAATCTCTTTGAACTTGGGTAGTTGTACAAAGATGGCAGCCATATTCTGTGGTCCACCTGAAATATTGGACAGAATAGGGCTAGTTGCATACATTCTTGCATTGCTTTCTTCCATGAATGTGCATAATGTATTTCATGTATCTTTCCTAAAGAAATATGTACATGATCCTAACCATGTTATTGATTGGCGTCTGATTTAGGTAGAGATAGAGGGAGATTTTCAGGTTCAGCCAGTGCGGGTACTGGACAAAAAAGTCAAAATGCTTTGGAATCGAGTTACAGAGCTAGTAAAAGTTCAGTAGACCTGATACGGTCCTGAATATGCTACCTGGGAGCATGAAGATTCCATGCGGGAAGATTACCCACAACGTTTTGAATAAATTTTAGATTTTGATCTCTATTTTTTATATGCACTGAGGACAATGCCAAAATAAGGGGGAGGGGATGTAACACCCCGGGTTCTGAACCCCCATTTTAAATAATGTATTTTTACAATGCTGAGAGGCCAGGGTGCCCCAAATAATTATTAAAAGGCCAGTGTGCCTAATAAATGTAATGTTTTTATCATTATTAATAATAAATACACGGTTGGTTGTTAGATGGACAAGGACTAGAGTTATAGGGGGCTATGATTCCACAAGGGAGGGGGCTTGAGGGGCTAAGTGTTTTTTCCTATTTTAATTACCCTTCTTTCCTAGGGGAGGGGATCGGTTATGTGAGATTCTTGGGGAAGGCCATGAGGTTCTTGATTCCCCATGAAGTTACTTAAACCTGCCTTTGGTCTGATGGGGGGGTTCGAATGATGGCTTGCTCATTGATTTTCCTATACGTCCATTCATTTCCCTCACGCACTTTCATGCACTCACTCACTCATTCATCGATCCATCCTCACTTGCATCTTGGCTTGGGAAAGGGAACCGAACTGCTAAAGAATTAGCCATGAGATAGTTGGTTGTAATGGTCACAGTTGCAATCTAGCCATGGCCTGGGGCCTGCATGTCTGAGATGTGTTGGCACGTGCCCTATTTTTCTCACAACTATGAGTCCTGAGAGTTTCATCTTTGAGATTCCGGACCAGCTATGTTGGAGGCCCCAAAATAAAACGAGAGGGACCTAGTGGTAGAGAAGGGTGGAGGTCCATTCTCTTAGGGCGGTACAAGATGGGTACAAGAGAGTTGGGTACTTGCATTGTTGTGGGTGTTGGGAAACCTGTGAGAGATTGAGAGATGATTGGTTTGGGAACCCAAGTACACTCTGGAATCATCCTTGTGGATTCATAGCCCTGGATCGGGGGTGACATTGTTGTTGAGATTTGGAGTAGTGGTGTCTACGGTTGGGTGGAATGTCTTTGGTCTGCAGCCAGTTGGTGTCATCTTCCATAAAGGTAAGTTCTCTCTGTTATGGTATCATTTACATGTATATGAATGTTTTTTTGTTGTATAGTAATTATCGTTTAATTGAATATTTAGACTATGCATTCTTCCTGACTACTGTTGTGCATGTCGTTAAAGTATTTTCTTTTATGCATCCTTAAATTTTAAAAATGTATCATAAGAGAAAGAAGTCCAAGGGTGGGATTGAAGGTAGCATGCTCGACCTATGGGTGGCTAGGGATGTTACAGGAAGAAACTTTCATGGTGGTGTGGGTGGAAGCAGTTGATCAACCTAATAGAAAATGGGTTATGGGCTATTGATTTTAGAAAATATTAAATGTTCATAAGTAATGCAAGACTCATTCCTAGCATTACTTCATTTCGGAAAAATGAGTATGAAAATGGATATTGATAAACTAAGCTATCTTCTTCTTGTGCCTCGGGAAGAGGCCAAATAAGAGGTCAAACTGAAAACTAAGGTTAAAGTACAACCTAAAGTACATGAGTTTTGGAAAAAATTAAATAAAACAACAAAAAGTCATTGGTTTTCATGCGAAGTTAATAAGAAAATTGAAAATCGATTACTAAGAGTCCCTTAGCTGAAGGTAGGGACTAATAAATAGAAAATATCCATTTTTATGCAAATAAGTAGTGGAAATAGTTTGTCACATCGACATTATTTAACTTTAAAAGACCATAGAAACTATAATATCAATCAAACTTAGACCAAGTTATATTTGATTATAGGAAAAATTGATTAATTCAAGTTTATAAACTAAAATTTGGGTTAACATTTAACAATATAAAAGAAAAATCATGCAATTCCACTCAATCTGTATTTAACACAATGTTCAAAAACAAAATTTCATGTAGCCATCCCAAGAGAAATAATTTCAATCAATCTATATTTAATACAATGCTCAAAAGCAAAATTTCATGTAGTGATCCCAAGACAAATACAAGGTTTGGGGTTCTTTGTTTTCAAAACCAAACAAACAAAAATGTAGGTTTCCATATCCACGTAAACTAAACCTTTTTTGCATTCACCAATAACTAAGAAAATCAACAAAATTACATGTAGACTTTGTAGATTTGAGAAATGAAATAGTCAAGGTAACCATGGGAGTTTCTATCAT
>ML811498.1:60677-82422 GCA_009831015.1 Picea engelmannii
CAACAAAATACCTGTCAGTTCTTCAAATGTAGGAGGTTTCTCCCTTGCTGCAAGACCTGTTATGAACATATGATAGTCTTCTAACATACCATTTAAGGTAATAGTCACTAGATCAGTATTGGAAACAATTTCCCCTATATTTATTAACTTGTCTTTCACTTCTTTAATGCGACCCAAAAATGAACTAACGGATTCATTTCCATCCATCTTAATGCCTAGCAATTTAGTTTTCAGGAACAAAATGTGATTTGTGTTGCTAGTTTCATACAATGCTTTAAGAGTTGTCCATGTTGCAGCATAAGTTGTAGCGTCTCTAATGTCTGAAATTATGCTATCTTTAACTGACATGCGTAACAATACCTTTGCCTTGTTTTCGTGCTTCTCCCAGTCTTGGATCTGTGCTGCTGTCGCACCTCCTACCGCTGTTGTCGCACCTCCTACTGCTGTTGTCGCAACAGGTTTCAGTTCGGTTCCATTCGCAATGTTCCAGACACCATAGCCCTCCATGAGCGTTTGCATCTTGAATTTCCAGTTAATGAAGTTTGAGCCATCTAACTTGTTGGCTTTGTTGAGGTAGGTCTTTGCCAGCGGATTCGCCATCACTGCAAGTTAGTCTCTGCAAGAAAATCACCAAAGATATGCACCGTTTTTTCGCTCTGCCTTCGGATACTACTGATCTGACTCAATCTATCTATGTTCTCAGCTTATATCATGCATGCATCTTAATATCCAAAATATCCACTTTTAAAAAAAAAACTTATAACTCCCTCCTTAAAAAAAACTTTAATAAACTTCAAACCTTTTTAAAAACCACTTTAATAAACCTCCACTTTAATAAACTTCAAAAAAAAGAGATTCACTTTAATCAAATTTGGGTTCACCTTATCCACTCTTTCTTTATCCACCTTACGCTTAATAAAAAACCAAAATCCATGTAAAAAACTTATCCACTTAATAATAAAATCCACTTAATAAAAAGGAGCGTATCCCCTTTCAAAGCCCACGCATGCAAATCATATCTACTTTCAAAGCATATCCATCCTCCACGGTTTTCTTTAAACTCCACGGTTTTCTTTAATAAATTGACCGTGTTCTCTCACCTCAAGTTATAGTCCGCCTGCGGGAATCGTGAAGAAAGTTTGCACTTCCCGAGTGCTCCGCCTGCGGGAATAGTGAAGGAGTTCGCACCGAAATGCACAATAGCCTGCGAAAATTACTGTTTCTCAGTATGGGCGAAAGTGCGAGTAATATGCCGTCGCACCCTAATAGAGGAGGGACCTGCGAACCTCTAGAATATCCGCACCTCACTCCCGTGGCTCTGATACCAAGATAAAATATACCACGCAAACAAATACGGTGAGGCTACGCTCACTTCTTGATATTCAATGAAGGCGGATTACATGTTTATATAGGAAAAGACTCTCCTGAGTCGGCTACATGCAAACCAAAAGACAACTAGACAACCGACTCTTAACTAAGGACTGACTCTTCTAACTGGCGCTTACAACCCGCGCTTATTACTGGCGCTTACAACTAGCGCTTTCTCCATTATTTCCAAGTAACAATACATTATGAGACCTTGATGAGCATGGCCCAACACCGTCTGTTGCAGCTTCCATTGTTTCTTTTCCTTGGGACCGACCTCCGTTGTATAAAACAATGGAGCCCTACAATCGAAAAATGAACCAAAAGACTCCAATTACAATAGCAGTTGCTTTTAAAACTCAAAAACCAAAGACCAGTTGGGTTTACAACTAGATTGGAATAACTGAAAATTCATACCTCAGTCCCATTGTTTTTACTTTGACTCCAACTGTATCTGCTTCCATCTGTGTTATGAGACGACCAGCCTGGCGAACTGGTGACCGGACTACAGATTGGGGAAGGCCATGCATGGTAATTTGCATATCTGGCGCCCTATTCTACAACCGAATTCTGATTGAATCCTGCAAAAGGATCAGTAGTTTCCTCTTGCTTTATCACCAACTGACCATCAAACTGATTACTACTTAAGGTTTCAGTGCGCTCACTGAATTCATGAGACTCGGCCCACCTCAATCGTTCATGCGAAAGCCGATCCCGATGAACGCCCAAAAACCCATTGCTGGACGAAGAATACTGGAAAGACACGATCACAAATTTTCAAATTGTCGAATCGAGAATTCTCTTTCGACCGGCCACGATCGATCTAGTCTTCCAAACCTGTCCGTTCAGTCCATGAATTAACACAAAACAAACAGAATCTCCAGTTGATTCTCGCACACATTCACCAGACTGCTTTCACAGAGCTTCCAAACCCTGACATAACCATAGTTTACAACGTGATAAGTTCTCAATCCAGAAAGCTCATCAACACGAAGTACCAAATAAGAGCCCGCTGCCCAATGAAAATCTCCATCTGCCACGTTTCACACTTAACGTACATCATGGTCGAAATTTCACGTGTAATATCTTTTTGAACTGTAAAATTCGTGCACGATACTTCACATAGGTATTGTAATATGCAGTAGTCTAAACGTTTTAACTTATTTTTATTTTTGAGGTTTTTTTTTTAATTTTTTTAGTTTGATTTTGTCTCAAATTTGGTGATGAATAGTTGGATTTGTAGATTTGAGTGGCTAAATTTAAATTTGTATGATTTGAATGTTTCAGAATTTTTTTATCATACTGAATCTATTTATATATTTAAAAATACAATTTAAAACCCAAATTCATGATATTCCGACCAAAAAAACCCAAAAAATAAAACACCCCTTGTAATATTGTTATAATTAAATTAATAATTTAAAAGGTAAAAATTAATTTCAAAATCTTGAAAATATAACTTTTATTTAATGATTGGTTGATATTTTTAATAAAATTATTTTTGTGTTTTTATAATTGTAAAATTTTTAAAATATAAAACATTGCCATGTGTTTTTTTATTAAATATAATATAAATCATTAATGTTCGATTATGATCTTTCGTGAGTTGTCAATTTATCTTCGGGCTTGACGTTAGTGATCCAACATCGCCATGTGTTTTTATTATTAAATATAATATAAATCATTAATGTTCCATTATAATTTTTGGTGAGTTGTCAATTATGACTTAAGGTTTGACGTTAGTGATCAAAATTTAAATTCCACGGATATCTACCTGTTTTTACTTTATTTAATTTTCATATACAAACAATTTTAAATAAACATTTATTTAACTTTTAAAATAATTGAATTGACGGGCATATTAAAAATTATATATATTTATTTATTTATTTACGTGAGCTTTGGATAAAGTGACATGTCGAGGCTCTTCAATCGTTCAAATTAAATCAAAGAGCTTTGGATAAAGTGACATGTCCTGGCTCTTAAATCAATGGCTTTGAGTGATTTCAAAGTTTCAACTATCTTTCATTATCGGGTTCGGTTTTCTCTGAAATGATCAAAGTCGTCAAATCAGTGGCTTAGAGCAATTACAGAGCCCAGTCATATCACTTACTCGTTTGCTCGTATATTTGATTATTTATTTATTTTAATAGTAACCTTAAATTTCAATTAGATTTGTTGTGTACATTATCACATCGTATTCAATACATTTATGGCTTATAATAGATTTTAATGAGATTATTTTGTTTTAATTGATTGTGGTGGGTCGATTTAAATGGATGAAATATAAAGTTGAAATATAATGTTTTCCATATGTGGTAATAACTATTTTGAAATTTTATGTTTTTTCATATATTGAATTTTATCCTCTCTAACATACTTATTACCATCAAAAACGAAATTTCCTCTACTATTTATTGTAAAATATTTAAAAAGATTAAATTATCCCACACAAATAAAACTAGCTACTTACTAAGGATGTTTCTTCTAGTCATAGGTTTGTTTCATTTTCTCTCAATTGCAAGGCACCCTTGAGCTGAGGCTATGAGTCCACAAGGTTTGTTGTTCATTTTCTCTTGTCCATTGTCCACACACTTAGTGGCCCAATTCCCATGTTTCTAATCCAACAACAATTCCAATCCTTCAACCCTCTTTCCCCTCAACCTGCACAACCCAAGGAATGGAATCCCCTTTCTCTTCCATGCAATCCCTTGGGCCTTCCCACTTCCCTCCGAGTCTCCATTGCACATGGTTGGCCAAGAAATATCACAACTATGGACTTCAAGAATTTCCAATTGTTCCAAGAGTGCTCACAACATCCTCCTCAAGGCTTTCGAGCCATTCCATCAACAAGAAAATGCACTACAAGCTCACAACACAATTTACAAGCACACAACTCACAATTTCAACATACACTAATCCCTCTAATGGTTGTTCTCATATGCAACAAAGCTGGTGCTCTTTCCCCACACCGATCCCTTCTCTTGCTGCCCAAAATCAACAAGTGCCCCCCCCAAAATTGTCCCCCTCTTACTCTAATTTCCTTCTTCCTCCATGCTTGATTGACTCTCACACTTTCCCAAGATGATTGTTTGACTCTTACACTTCCCCCATTCTTTTTTGTACTTAGCCCTTTCTATCATAACTAGATGAGTTGACTCCCTCATCCAACCTCTTACATGAATTCAATAATTGAGTGTCTAATAAGTCAAAGGGAGGATTAGATGGTAATGATACATTAACTTATGAAAATAACACGAGGTTTCCCTTGGACCGCCCTTTAGCCCCCTCTCTTGTGGAATCATAGCCTGCCTGATTGTTACCATCCCTCTCCTATTGCAACCAATGATGTGCAATTATTAATAATTAATTATACAAATTATTAAGCTCGACCCTCAACCATATTTATCAATAAATGACGTCTGGCCCAAAACATACTAGCTCACCTACCTAAATCACATTTTCACAATTACATTAAAATTCAAAGGGATTAAAAATGGGGAAGTTACATCCCCTCCCCCTTATTTTTTCAATGTCCTCAGTGCAAAACACCATACATGTGTAGATACATATTAAAATGCTAGGATCTACGACCTTTAACCAACATATAGGCTCTCCTGCCTAATATAACACAGGCACTACAATCCAAACATATATACATAGGAACTTTGACCCAAAACATGTACACATAGGCCCTTTGGACCCAAATCGTACATAATGAGTCCACAATTTATAATTCTTGCAACAATTCCAACAAGCAATGTCTCATTCCCCCTAGTCTGCATAACCCAAGGAAGTGTACTCCCTTGTTCGCATCGCAGTCCCTCACGTTGTACCAATTTCGTCCATGGATGTAGCATAGACTGAATATGAAGTCTCAGAGATGCAGCTTCATGAACTCCAACTACAACATTTTTCAGAATTTTTCAATTACCACAACAATCCAAACCAATGGGACTTCATTCCCCTCAACCTACACTACCCAAGGAAGTGTACCCCCTTCTCTGCAACACAATCCCTCGATCTATATCACTTCCCTCTAGGGATCCAACACAAGGTCGGACAAGAATTCTCAAAGTCGTGGCTCCAGGAAATCCATCTCTGATAATGGAATATGCAAACCTTTAAATAGTTGCATATGTGCCTCCTGCATTGCATCATCAACTCCACTTTGCTTCTTTCAAGATGCATAAACTCCACTAGACTTTATTTTTTCCATGTCTTTGTCCTTGAGCTCTATTTCCTTCTGGATCCCTTCTTTCCATGCACTCCATTCATGTCTTCATTCTTCATTTGTTCCTATACAATCCGTCATAAAATATGCATGTTATATCCATTATAATATAACAACTATATTATTTGCAAGAGTCCTCAACTCCCCAATACAATATTTATTCAAAATAAGTTTGTAATCATAAAACAATACTTTTCTGTATGGTTATTTATCTATTTCACAAAGCTTCTACGAGCAAGAATTCATCTCATTGTCCTTTCTGACACACCCTCATGATTCTAGCCACCATGCCATATGCATTATTGAGTTTCCTCTTGCTTTCTTTATTCACCCTCCAAGCTCAAGCATCCTCTTCACAGTTACACAGTCCATTGGACGATCCATAGCTTTCCAAGGATTTCACATGAAAGAAGAGAGTCAACTCATCACCAGACATCCACTAGGAGTCTGCACTCTATGGAAATTATAGGGTTATGATGTGATAACCGTAACGTTATTCCTATCCATTCCAACTTCAATAGTCATTATCTAATATGTACACACATATAGTCATCATGAGACATTATCATAACAATTTCACTTATTGATTCAAATTTGTTTCATAAGGAAATTCAAATTTCCGAAGCACGAGATTCCTTCTCATAATGTTTGTCTCCTGCAACAACATGTATTGGTCTCCCTTATGCGATTACAACTTCTATATCCAAGACCATTCTTCCTGCGATTTTTTTCAACTTTCATTCAATGAAACAAATTGTCATTATTCATGCACCTTATTCTTTTATTGCACCATTTGCAATCAACCCATGAAGTGATCTCATAATTATATTACTTTAGCAATGTAATCACTTCCAACTACTAGTCATATTAAATTGAATGCAACCATCATTTGTTACACATGCATTATCGACCATAGCAATATTTTCATATTGCAATCAAATATTGCCAATAAATAAACCAATGTTCCAATACCCATGGCCACATTTGCACAATGCATCCTTGAATTGACTCTGGAATACCACATATTTATGTCATGTATTCCACCAAGGTGATTTTGAAGGTCTAGTCAACACCTCAACACATCATCCAAACTCTTCTCAATTACTTGTTTGACTATTTGGATACCTTCCTCTTCGACCCATACACAACACTAAGATTTATATAATCCTCTGGTGTTTTTTAGTGTCAAAAAAGAGGTTGTTGTCCAAACATCAATTGTATGAAGAATGCGATGCAAATAGTATGAAGAACATAAATAATTATCCAACCACTTTATTGCATCACACATGGCCATCTCTATTGGCATCCATTTCTATAACAGGAGTGTGTCTCCCGACTTGACCTAGTTATGATCTCATAACCAACATAGCATACCAATAAATGCTATATAAATGAATTCAATCATTGAAAATGTAATATTCCAGATATAAAATAGTATGAAGAACATAAATAATTATCTAGAAATAGCAAATGAACAACAATATAACCAGAACAACACCACAATAATACCAAAATGATACCAGAATAACACCAGAAATATCACTTTGATTACTAAGAGCAATGTTCACTTGCCTCTTCGAGGGGGGAACCTCCAGCAGAGCAGAGCTCTACTACAATAATATCCAAGACAAAACTTCTTATATCCTCGAATCCTATTTATACTAAATATGTCTATCAAAAGAACAATCTAGAGGAAGATCCTTCTAGAAGTGGAAGCTTCTATTAGGTCTTCTTACATTGGACTTATTCTTCCTTATTTATAGGCCTTATTAATATTGACCTTTATTACATGAAAATATATTATTCTACCTACATGAGGGGTTAGGTCCCTAACATGTCCTCCCCCTTAAAAACAACCTTGTCCTCAAGGCTTGAGATGAGGAAATTGCTGCAAAATGGTAGTTGATTCCCAAGTGGCATCTGCTGGAGTTGTATCTTTCCACTGGACTAACACTTCCTTGATGGTTCGATGATGCAGACGATGCTCATGATGGTCCAAAACTACTTGTGGTTGTAGCCAAATGGAGCCTTATTTGTCTAACTCGGGAAGGTTGGTTTGCGTTTGGAATTTAGTTCCAATCACCTTCTTTAAGCAGGAAACATGAAAAACATGATGGAGCTTAGAATGACTGGGAAAAGATAACTGATAGGCTGCCTGTCCCACATTCTTGAGAATGGTATAAGGACCATAGAATTTGGGCGCCAATTTCTGACAATGGTCAGCCTTGAGGGAATTTTGTTTGTAAGGCTGCAGTTGAAGAAACACCTGATCCCCTTTGGCAAATTGACGTTCAGAGTGAACTTGATCTACTTGTTGCTTCATGTGATTTTGGGCCATGAACAAATTCTCTTTGAGGGTACAGAGAATAGCCTCTCGAACTGTCAGTGTTTGGTCAACCGCCTAGACCTTCGAGACACCTAGAAAATATGAGAGAACTGAAGGTAGATTTTTCCATATACTGCTTCAAAAGGAGTCATGCAGGTAGTTGTATGGTAAAAAGTGTTGTACCACCATTCAAATAATGGTAACCATTGAGCCCATTGATTTTTCCTTTCTGATGCAAAACACCTCAAATATGTTTCCAAGCACTTGTTGAAAAATTCAGTTTGACCATCAATCTTGGGATGATAAGTTGTGCTAAGATGAAATTGGGTGCCTTGTAGCTTGAACAATTCTTGCCAAAAGTTGCTGGTGAAAGTTGGGTTGCGATCAGAAACAAAAGAATGCGACATGCCATGAAGCTTGAAGACCTGATCCATGAAAAGTTGAGCCACAATGGATGTTGTAAATGGGTGTTGAAGAGAACATAAATAAGCATACTTGGAAAGACAATCAACTACCACCATGATGACTAATTTATTTCCCAATTTCAATAAGCCTACAATAAAATACACAGAGATATCCCCCCAAATAGCCGGTGGAATCGAAAGCGGTTGTAGTGTTCTAGGAGATTTGAATATTTATCTCTTGTTGCGTTGACACACATCACATTCAGCCACAAAATTACGAACGTCCTATTTCATACCATCCCAGAAAAAAGAACGTTTGATCCGGTCATAGGTTTTGGCAAACCCGGAGTACCCAATGGTGGGTGTAACATGAAGCTCAAAAAGTACCATGGATTTAAGTTTTGACTGTTTACTTAAATACAAATGGCCTTTGTATCAAAGATAATCATTGAGCCAAGAGTAACCCGGGGAGACTTGAGAATTGGAATGCAATTGTTGTATCAGATGCAAACTTTTGGGATCGTGTAGCCATTCTTGACGAACATCTTGGAGCCAATCTAGTACAATGAAGGAGAGAGAAAAAAATGGACCCTTCATCTTCATATTTTCTAGAAAGTGCATCAGCAACCACATTGTCTTTTCCTTTCTTGTAAATGGTCTCATAATCATATCCAAAGGGAGTAAAGGCATTGTTCCAGAAAATACTTGAGGATTTGATGATTTGTCTTAATTTGGAAGCGTTTCCCGAATAGATAAGGGGGCCAAAGATCCACTGCATGTATAATAGCCAACATTTCCTTTTCATAGATTGATTTACCAAAATTTCGCCTTGACATTTTTTTGTTGGTAAAGACCAAAGGCCGACCCTCTTTCATAAGGACAACACCAATTCCTTTCCTGAAAGCATCACATTCTAGGACAAAGGTATTTTTGAAATCAGGAAGGGCCGGGACTAGAGTGGTGCACATGGGCATCTTCAAGGTTTGAAAATATTGAGCAATTGTTGGAGTCCAAGTGAAAGAATTATTTTTAAGGAGAGTAGTGAGAGGTGCCACAATCTTTCCATAATTATTAACAAACTTGCG
The DNA here is from genome assembly GCA_009831015.1 of Picea engelmannii. Taxonomy (NCBI): domain Eukaryota; kingdom Viridiplantae; phylum Streptophyta; class Pinopsida; order Pinales; family Pinaceae; genus Picea; species Picea engelmannii. The sequence goes on from ML811498.1 coordinate 70,092, forward strand.
ATAATAACCTGTTAAACCCAGAAATCCATGCAATATTTTGAGAGTCTTTGGGTGAGGCCAATCTTGCATAGCTTCAATATTTTTAGGATCCACCCTGACACCGGCCTTGCCAACAAGATGAACCAAGTACTCAACTTCTGAGGCACCAAAAGCACATTTAGATTGTTTGAGGAAAATTTGGTGTTGAGAGAGTAGATGGAGAACTCGATCCACATGACCAAGATGCATTGTCCAGGTTTTACTATAAACTAGGATATCATCAATGAAAACTAAGACAAAATGATGGAGAAAAGGACGGAATACATGATTCATTAGGCTTTGGAAAGTGGAGGGAGAATCACACAAGAAAAAGGGCATGACCAAAAACTCATAGTGGCCCTCATGAGTTATAAATGAAGTATTAGGAATGTCTGCCTCTTTCATATGGATCTAGTGGTATCCAGAATGAAGATCAAGTTTAGTAAAGAATTGGGTGCCACTCAATTCATCCAAGAGGTCATCAATGACAGGAATGTGAAATTTGTCTTTAATGGTGAGTTTGTTGAGGGCGCGAAAGTCAGGACACATGCACCAATAACCTTCTTTATTAAGGACCATGACCACAAGAGAAGAGTAGGGGCTCGTACTAGGGTAGATAACACCTGCGTTGAGCAGTTCTTCAACAATTTTCTCAATTTCATTTTTTTGGGAAAAGGGGTGATGATAGGGATGGATATTGGGAGGAAGGATTCCTGAGACAAGGGGAATGGAATGATCATGAAGAACATAGGAAGGAGAGAGTCCCTGGGGAGTGGAAAAAAAAAACTTGATGTTTAGAGAGGATGGATTGGAGGTCTCACGACATAGAGGGTGTCTCAGTTGCTTATATGGCACGGAGTTGGGAAATAATGCCAGAATGACCTTTTCTGAGCAGCTTTTCCATGTGATGGGAACTGATGATCTCTGGGGAACCAACGGTGATGCCTTGGAACTCATATTTTTGTCCCTCCTGGTCGAATTGCATGGTTAATTCCTTAAAATCTATGAGAATGGGACCCAAAGTCCTCATCCATTCTACACCCAACACAATGTCACAACTGCCCATGTCGATAGAAAACATATGATATTTCAGGTGGTATTCACCAATTTGGAGACACACATTTTCACAACGCCCTCCACATTTCATGGACCCTCCATTGGCAATCATGATTTGAAAATTATTGACTGCACGGATATATCAATTAGTTTCTTGGGCAATGCAACGATGAATAAAATTATGGGTGATGCCACTATCAACAAGAATGATGACCTGGATATGCTTAATGTAACCAATTAGCTTGAGGGTTTGGGGAGCAGAGAATCCAGTGAGAGAATTTAGGGAAATGACTGGTTCTGCTTCGGGAGGGTCTGAGGGAGGGGTCATGTCAGTGGGTTCAGGTTATACAGACACAAGGGGAGCCTCAACATCCTCTTCTGAAACATCCTCCGAGATGGCCATAAAAATATTTTGTTCCTTACACTTGTGCCTAGGAAAATATTTATCATCACAATTATAACAAAGGCCTTTGAGTTGGCGTTCAACCATTTCGGCCCTGGTCAATTTATGAATCTTTAGTGGAGTAGAAGGAGGAGTGGGAGTGACTGGTTTAGTGCGAGGAATAAAGGAGGGTTTTTGGTTTTGAGAAGAGACAACCTGTTGTGCTTCCTTAGCTATTTTAGTATCATCCACCCAATTCTAAGGTTGATCCATGAGGACATGATAATGAATCTCATCCTTGAGGCCACTGATAAAACATTCTCAGAAAAAAGCATCAAACATGCCCTTTGTATGAAAAGTCGGTCGCTCAAAAGAAGCTATAAAGTCTTCCACTATGTCATATTGTTTCAACTTTGTCAAACGACCTAAATGGTTGGTATCAGTGTCAAAGTGTTCATAAAGATCTGCCACAAAGTGTGTCCAAGACACATACCCTTAGTGAGCATTTTTTCTCCATTTCCACCATTGCCAACGTTCTTGATCTATATGGAGAACACCATACCAGAGTTTGGCCAACTCATCTGTAATGCCAAACAAAGAGAAATAATGTTCCATTTGAGTTACCCAGCCAGTGGGATCCGAGCCATCAAATTTGTTCACATCCACACGTGGAAGGCGTAGGTCACGCTAAAAGTGATGGGGTTGAAAATTATGGGAATGAGAGGAAGTTTCACCTTCGGTATGAAAATGTGGGTCAGATGAGGGAAGATATGCAGGGATATGCAACTTGGCACATATCATCGTAGTGATAGTTTCAAGCTGGGTAGTAATATCTTGTTTGAGGTCTTGTTTGATTTCCTCAATTGTGGCGGTGATGGAGGAATGCATGTTTTTATTGATGGTGGAAATATTGGCACTGAGCTGTCTCACTTCTTGTTAGGTTTATGTGAAATTAGAGTGCAAGGTATTGAAGCGAGATTCCAAGTCTTGGCTACGAGTATGGGCCATGATGAAGAGGGAACACAAAAACGGGTGGGTGGGACCACATATAAAATGGGTTATGGGTGAAGTGCATCACAATGATCAGGGCAATGAGTTCAATCCAATGGGGTAAAGCCCAAATAAGGCTGTTGGAAGGGGGTCGGGTCCACGAGAAAAAACAATTGCTCAAAAATGATAGGTATGACTACAATAAGGGAGAAGAGATAAATCTAATGGAATAGGTCTCAAATAATGGTGCCAACAGGATCCATACTTTTTTTTTTACTCCTGCGGAGTTATACTCCAATATGAAGAATACTACAGTGATGAAATGCCCAAATTCTTAACAGGAAGAAATGTGTAGTAATTTCGCAACTCGAATGCAAGAGACACAGTTGCACAGAAATAGATCTTGTTTGTTCTATTTTTGTTTCCATACCAAGGGTTAGGGTATTCAAGGGTTATACAGATAAGGATTTTCCCTATGCTATAACTCTCTGATATACGTGCGGGGTCCAACAATAGTACTCGATCCAATATCTCAGGGAACCAACTAAGGAGGCTAGCCCATGCCCTTAGTCATACTACTTGACTACCCAGGTACTAGAGAGTATCTTCCCGAGTGTTGTTCTAGGTGTCACTATAGCAGTCAGGTGGCCGATAGATTTATATATGGAGGGATTCACGAGATCTAGGTCAATCCGTATATAGGTGATGTCTAATGCGCTACTACTCGAAGGGGTACCAACATGGGTTACAAGGGTGGCCAACATATGTGATATTAAGTACCACTTGTATTACCTATGTGTATGAATCCTTGATCGCGGGTTTATTCGCATAAAGACATATCTCTGTAGCTTAAAGATGCCAAAATATGTCTCTACCTTGAAGAAAAAAAATTAACCCACAAGTTTCTTCAGAGGAAGGTGCTCTGATACCACTTGTAATATGCCAGATATAAAATAGTATGCAGAAAAAAAATAATTATCTAGAAATGGCAGATGAACAACAATATAACCATAACAACACCACAATAATACCAAAATGATACCCGAATAACACCAGAAATAGCACTTTGATTACTAAGAGAAATTTTCACTTGCCTCTTCAAGGGGGAAACCTCCAGCAGAGCAGAGCTCTATTACAATAATATCCAAGACAAAACATCTCATACCCTCGACTCCTATTTATACTAAATATGTCTATCAAAAGAAAAATCTAGAGGAAGATCCTTCTAGAAGCGAAAGCTTCTATTAGGTCTACCTACATTGGACTTATTCTTCCTTATTGCTAGGCCTTATTAATATTGACCTTTATTACATGAAAACATATTATTCTACCTACGTGAGGGGTTAGGTCCCTAACAGAACAACATTTATATACTCAAGTCCCTTTTCCTTTACTCGTCAATTCAAATATTGAAATTTAACTGAGGTAACTCTTACCTCAATTCCCTTCAACATTTACACATCATAAGAAACCCAAATGCATACATGCATGGTTCTTATCACATTGCTTGATGATACCTAATCAACCAGTATGTTTCAAAAGATCACAAGCTCCCTTCACCAACTTCTAGATCAACATTCTTACCATCCTCTTTTTTTCTTAATATGGATGATTGTCATATCCAATGACAACTGAATCACTTTCAACATGTTGTGACACACACAACAACCCACTGAAGCTCTCGAGTTTTAATGGGTACCTATACTACCAAAATTTTGCAAGGTACTAATCTACTTACCTTAATAGTTATTCACTTATGAGATTAATTTTTGTATGTAATCGCCAAAGCGAATTTGATCCAAAGGTTGTTAATACTACTCAAATACATCACAATATACCAGTTCTGCATGTCTTCACTAGCCTTTAAACCTTTGAAATTGAAACCATCTACAAAGACGAAACCATAGATCCTTATTCTTGTGAACTCAAATGATATCACCAACACTTGGCCTCCGACACTCCACTGTTCTCAAATTTTAAAGTTCCAACGACGACGCGTTTACAACGTCGTCCTTGGGGAATCACTATGCAAGTGTACCCAGTGTGAGTTAACCTTTTATCCCAACAACAATATCTTTGATGCAACTGTCCATACTAATTGCACAACTGTAAAAAGGGGATTGGCCTTTAATCTTTTACGAGATAAATTAATCCTGTTATGGAAAATATGAGACCCAACACTTCCTAGTGCCTCAATGCATTATAAAGAAACTTCTATTAACGACCACCTATCCACGTGGCAGTATATTACTAGCCTACCTCTCTTGAAGAAACCTATCCTTGTTGAGGAATATCATGGGGATGTCTCCTACTCTTTAAACTAGAATTGTCAACAACGACATCATTCGATGTAAATTTTTGACAATTTGTTGTTAACACCATTCAATGATCTAGATAAACCAATGATCCAGAATCAGATCCAGGAGCTTGACAGGGCTAAAAAAGGCTAAAAACTGAAAGTGCTTAGAATTCGACGAAATCAACGCCATTGAGTCTGTCTCGTCTTCCTGATTCCGGCCATATATTTACTTCCTCAAACGGGCTCCGTATGCGAAAGTTATCGCGTTCTGATCGAAAAACCAAACAGGTAAAAAGTCAAAGGTCAAACTGGAAAAAGTCAATGCTGACGTCAGCATGACATCACCAAAGACACCTAATCACTGTTGATGTGGCATCTTCTGGAGAAGACATGTGGCAGAGGTACAATGGGTCGTACAACTGATGGTGGACCAACTGTCGATTGACACATGGCATGCAATAGGCAAATGAGGTGGTGCCACGTGGCCCAGGCATGGGCTGCCATGTGGCACCCCGTCATTGGTTACTATGTTTTAAAAAATGTTATGTAGCTCATGGGGTTTGACCCCGCGACCTAATCATAGGGGCAAAGTCTTTGGGAAAGTCCCAACCACCAACGCGCCATGTGTGAAGATTGTTTATATAAGCCAAACATAAACTATATAAAGTGATTATGTTGTAATATGGCGCGGAAGGAGGGGGCTGGGGCTAAGCCCTAGCCCGTGGTTTATCATTGTAACATATGACTGGGGGGAAGCACGACACATGGAATAAATACCCGTTCACTAGGGAGCCTTCGGTTACATGGTATCCGCCCAAAATCCAGGGACTTATCCACTTTTGATGCACGGGGCTCTATCCATAGCCCATAGGTCCCATGGAAAGTGCCCAAAGACTAGGGGCTGGAGCCTATTTCAGGCCAGCGCGCAGCCAAAAGGGCTGGCGCTTGGCCATATGTGCTTACATGTGACCATAAAAGGGGAGCGTGCCTAGGGAGAGGGGGCTAGGTCCTATTATTAAACATACAGTGGGTTTTTACCATATTATTATGGATTTTTTATGATTTTTAAGCCTGTAATAGTGGATTTTGCCCATTTTTGGGAGATATTGGGCATTTTTGGAGGCCAGATTTTGGGAGGAAGTTGGGGATGGATAACCAACTTCAGATATATAAAAACCAGGCCTGTTTGAGGCCATGGAGGACAGTCAGAGCAGAGTTATGCTGAAGGGAAGCCAAGCCAAAGCCACTTTCATGCAGGGAAGCTGTTGAGGAGCAGACGTTTGCGGGCCATTTCTGGGAGCTCCGGTCATCTGTTTTGTGTGCCATTTCTTCTGTTGGTTTCTAGAGATCTGGAAGAACATGACCAGATCAGTCTTGTAGCCTAATGGCACTGCTGCGATGCACTTTTTGAGCTTTGAACAGAAATAAAGAAGCCTCCCCCACTGAGACAAAGGCCCAGAGACGTAGGCAATTTTGTGCCGAACTCCATTGTCACTTCTCTTGTTATGGTTTGTTTTTCTTATTGCTTCATTTCAGATATGTATACTATTTTATGGCTGCTATGTTCCTTCATTAAATTCTTTCTCTTTCATTCAACTTCTTAAATGGTTAATTAACGCATGCAATTAAAAATTCAACCACAGTCATTAAAAGATATTTTTGGATCAAGTGTTATCAGAGCTAGTTGACGTTTGGATTTGAGTTTTTCATGTTAGCCAGAGAAGAGCTCATCTCAAGGAAGAAAATGGCATCTACATGAGGACTTTCTCAAAATGAGAAGGAGTTCAGAAATTCGGTGTTTTCCATGGCCGAGATGGTTTCCATGGCCGAGATGGTGAAGGTGTTGTATGAAGACTACTTGGAATGAAAGAGCATGGTTCAAGTGAAAGCTTCAAAGAAAAGCAAAGGAAAAGAAGGATTGAAGGAAGTGCCTTCTACATCTGTTTCAGAAAACATATCTGAGGTATGCAGTGAAGGTTCCTCATCAAATTTTCCTCATTCTCATCAAGTTGGTTTTGGTGCATTCAAAAAACATACAAAAGGTGTAGGTTTGAGAATACTAACCAAGATGGGTTATGAAAAAGGGAAGGGCATTGGATGTAAAGGTCAAGGCATTGTTAATCCCATAGAGGTTGTGGAAAGGCCTCGATATTTGGGATTGGGATATGGCGAAGGGTACCTTGGAGAAACCTCCAAGATAGGTTCCAAAACTTCGGAAGCAAGTAATGCTTCAAATGGCCAACTTAAATCATTGCAGGAACACTTCACCAAATGTAATGGCGCATCACTTCAGGATTGTGGTAGTGAATGCAAGCCATCCCAAAAGCAAAGTGGAGATCAGCATGGAAGGTATAATGGTCATGTTTTTACGAATTCTCATTTTGATTATAATAAGCATAATCAAGTAATCCGGAACTTGTGGAATCTTTATCCATTGACTTATTGTCATTCACCCAAGCATTGTGTTGCCAAGTGTTGGAAGAGACATACTTTTTATAGGAAACCTATGTCGACCAGGAAGGAAACACGACATAAAGGCTCAACTGCACAACGAAAGAAAGAGAAGGGTAAACAGGTTTGGATGCCAAAAACTCATTGCACATTTTGCAACAAGAGTGGACATCAAAAGGCTAGTTGTTGGAAGCTTAATCTGGAGCTTTGTCCAAGGAAGGAAAAAAGGATTTTGCATGTACTCATGAAGGAGGAAGGATTACCAATGAAGCAAGAGGAACATCGTGAAGGAAGGAAACCAGTCACTTGGTTTTTTCATAAGTGGATGTCTCAACTTCATTGTATTTTGCTTCCATTAATGTAATCACACATGTTGAAATGATGACCTGTTATAACATCATTTTTGTACAACATTGTGTTTTGTTTTTCTCGTTATGATTATGTAATCGACCAAGGTCCATGTTTGTAACCTTTTGGGGATCAAAAGGTCCTTTAGTGGGGAGGTGTGATCCAGAATCGGATCCAGGAGCCTGACAGGGCTAAAAAATGAAAGTGCTAATAATTCGACGAAACCAACGCCATTGCATCCATCTCGTCTTCTTGATTCCGACCATATATTTACTTCCTCAAACGAGCTCCATATGCAAAATTTATCGCATTCTGATCGAAAAACCAAACAGGTAAAAAGTCAAAGGTCAAACTGGAAAAAAGTCAATGCTAACATCAACATGATGACAACATGACATCACCAAAAACACCTCATCACTGCTGACATGGCAACTTCTGGAGAGGACATGTGGAAGAGGTACAATGGGTCATGCCGCTGATGGTGGACCAACTGTTGATTGACACATGGCATGCAATAGGCAAATGGGGTGGTGCCATGTGGACCAGGTGTGGGTTGCCACGTGGCACCTGTCATTAGTTACTATGTTTAAAAAAATGTTATGTAGCTCATGGGGTTCGACCCCGCGACCTAATCATAGGGTCAAAGTCTTTGGGAAAGTCCCAACCACCAACGTGCCATGTGTGAAGCTTGTTTATATAAGCCAAACATAAGCTATATAAAGTGATTATGTTGTAACATGGCATGGAAGGAGGGGGCTGGGGCTAAACCCCAACTCGTGGTTTATCGTTGTAACATATGACCGGGGGGAAGTGCGACACATGGAATAAACACCCGTTCACTAGGGAGCCTTCGGTTACATGGTATCTGCCCAAAATCCAAGGGCTTATTCACTTTTGATGCGCGTGGCTCTATCCATAGCCCATAGGTCCCGTGGAAAGCACCCAAAGACCAGGGGCTGGAGCCTATTTCAGGCCAGCGCGCAGCCAAAAGGGCTGGCGCTTGGCCATATGTGCTTACATGTGACCATAAAAGGGGCGTGCGCCTAGGGAGAGGGGGCTAGGCCCTATTATTAAACATACAGTTGGTTTTTACCATATTATTATGGATTTTTTATGATTTTTAAGCCTGTAATAGTGGATTTTGCCCATTTTTGGGAGATATTGGGCATTTTTGGAGGCCAGATTTTGGGAGGAAGTTGGGGATGGATAACCAACTTCAGATCTATAAAAACCAAGCCTGTTTGAGGCCATGGAGGACATTCAGAGCATATTTATGCTGAAGGGAAGCCAAGCCAAAGCCACTTTCATGCAGGGAAGCTGTTGAGGAGCAGACGCTTGCGGGCCATTTCTGGGAGCTCCGATCATCCATTTTGCGTGCCATTTCTTCTGCTGGGTTCTAGAGATTTGGAAGAACATGACCAGATCAGTCTTGTATCATAATGGCACTGCTGTGATGTACTTTTTGAGCTTTTAACATAAATAAAGAATCCTCCCCCACTGAGACAAAGGCCCAGAGACGGAGGCAATTTTATGCCGAACTCCGTTATCACTTCTCTTGTTATGGTTTGTTTTTATTATTGTTTCAGTTCAGATCTGTATACTGTTTTATGGATGCTATGTTCCTTCATTAAATTCTTTCTCTTTCATTCATCTTCTTAAATGGTTAATTAACGCATGCAATTAAAAACTCAACCACAGTCATTAAAAGATCTTTTCGGATCAACCAATCACCAAATGACAACAGATTGGCTTGTTAAAAGTTAATCCTTCATAAATAAAACATTCGTGAAAATAATCCTATGGAGGAAAAATGAAAGATCTACCGTCGATTACATAAAAGGTGATAACATCAATCCTAAAAAAATTTCATCACTTCCCTTTACACACTGGCATGCCTATCAAGAAAAACAATAGATGGAAACTTGTCGTTGTTAGGAAATATTCTTATAGTATCTACCTACGAAACATATATCTCTTACAATTATCGATGATGATGTGATCCAAGCACTCTTCTCCTGATCGTTTCTACATCAATGATGATACATACAAAAACCATGCCCCCCTAGATCTATTTCTTCCACTACACTCTAACAGTAATAAACAATGGATCACCTCTACGAAATTTAATGAAGAATGGTACGATTCTAATCAAGTTAAATATGTAACACAACTGGTATTGAGTGCATAATGTTTGGGGAAAATTAACAATATAATAACCTTTCTAATGCACAATCGACATAACTCTAGTTGAAAAACCGTTAAGAACATAAATGTCGTCATTTTAAAGGATCTAGGAAAGTTCTTCTATGAGTTGTTCTTCTCAGGATAACATGTATGTATTAAGAAAGTATGAATATTACTCATATCCACAACAAATCCGAAGGTAAATTAAATTTATTTTGAATGACAATTCATGCAGGTTGCAAAATTTCCAAGATGCAGACTAGAAGAGCAAAGAGCCAGGAAGTTGTCGGTCCTACCCCTGTTCCAGGAACTGATTCTTTCAACATTACAGATATGAACAACCATGATGGGAGGGAGCATTATGAAAAATACCATGATATATACAACATATTCCAGAACAAAATATATTTGTCTGACGATGAGGACATTGACGAATATAGGAATATCAAGTGAAACAACATCCATACTATAGTAGCTCTCCCAACTATTTTTCCTTAGAATGATGCTGCTAGATGTTTTTTCACACATCTACATAAAATCACCACAATGATAGTCAACGCTTTTGGCATTTTGATCACATCTCTCAAGTCCAAAGATATAAGGGTTTGGTACAAAACCCCAGAACCCACTATTTCATTGGATGAATAATTCCTAGACAAATTTGGAGTCGATCACAAGGACTTTGAATCCCTAATGGAGAATTGGTTTGTATATGAACAATGGTCGGTAAATAAAGTTGAAATACATATTCCATCTCACTACTTAAAGGATCCATACAAAGTCCTAAATGCAATGATATGTAGACTCTACGGTGAGGAAACCATCCCCCATTTCAAAATGGAATGGTTTTTGCTGGCCTATACAATAGTCAAGACTGGGAAAATATTCAATTGGGCCAACATCTCAACCCAATCTCAGGAGGCTAAAGGTGTGAAAAATCCCGGCTTCTGCATGAAAACTTATCTCATAGATGCAGTTTGTGTAGCACATGTATTTCCTACTTTCAATTGGGCTTGGAACCTAAACCAACCCCCAATTCATGAATATTTATATTAGTTATGGGAAGTGAACTTAAAAAATTATTTGTATGACATCTGTGATTATTTCCTAGCTCCCTTGCACAAAGCCACATTTGGGTTTCACCCTCACCGAATATCTCTTAGAGCCATCAAAGCTTTACAAGAGGTCGAAGAATGGTATAGGAAGAAATACTACACCTATGTAGGATATATGGAGCTAAAGGGGCACCTCATCTGCTACCTAAATATGTACCCGATAAACTATTGACCACAAAAGTAGCATATCAGACAATTGATAAAGGAGTCACCGCATACCTGCCAGAGAAAAATAAAATATATTGGCCAAATTTTTCTATTCACATAGGTAAATAGTCTATGTTGAATAAAAGACATGTTGAAAATAAAAAAGTTACTCTAAAAGAAATTTGTATGTGCACTAGAGAAAAGAAAGGAAATGATCCCGAGAATGTGGTATATGATCACCTAAAAACTGTCAAGTTAGCACAAAAAACAACCCATGAGGTTAAGTATGTAGAAGATATCTTTCGAGGAGCCTTACATTTTGAAGAAGTATTAAATAGGATCTCTAATGACTTAACCAAAGAGAAACTTCACAAAGAAGAAGATACAAACACAGTTTTAAGGATAGAACAGTTTAAAACAATGCTTCAACAATATAAAGAGAAATAGGAGGCCAAAGAACTAGCAAGATGGAAACAGAAGGATGTAGAATTAGCTAGACAAGAATATGAAGCTAAAGAGAGGTACCAACAAAGGAAGAAAGTTGAATCTTAGAAGAAGCAGGCCAAGATAAACAAATGAAAAGATCAAATTCTAGACAAAAATGGAGAGGAGATCGTTAACCCAGAATCTAATGCCAAAACTCACGCATATAAATAAATTGAGAAGAAGAAAAAGCTAGATGAAGAACAAGCCCTTCTTGCCGCTCAAAATAAGAAAGAAAAGGGAAATACTGTTGAATCCCATGAGGGAGAACTTGAGAAAGTAGACACAACTGTGGTGATGAACCCTGCTAATAGTATGGTCACATTTCCACTGGAGGAGTGCACTCCATTGACAACCATTCCAGGTAGTATTTTATTTACATCACCAGGGTTGGGAGTTGAATGTGTATTTGTAGCAGTTGGAGAGTATTACTATAGTCGTAAGACTAAATCCATTGAGAAAAGAGATTCCAAAAGGAAAAAAGGAGAAGCAAGCCAAGACAAAACAAAAATAAGTGTCAGATGGAAAGCAGGCCCAAATCCTAAGGAAAATTCTATTCAAATAGCATCAATATTGAGAACCTTTGTTGGTGCAAATTCCATGTCAATTTATGAAATGGCCAAAACACTGGATATGTCTAAATCAAGAATAGCATAGCTGGAAAATGACACGAACACTTTTAGGGACACCTTAACTAATGAAATAAAGAAGGAAGCCATGGAAACAAAATGTGTCCATAAAGAAGAAATGCGGAGACAACTTCAAATCCAAGAAAATAAGATAAACACAGAGTTTGAGAAAAGGGTTGACCTGAACCAGAAGATGCACTAAGAATATATAGAGAAAATTAAAGTTACA
>ML811498.1:114070-140347 GCA_009831015.1 Picea engelmannii
TCTCAAACCATGAGGAGTTATGTGACATTCTACATACCACCAGAAATGGCATGACATGTAATATCCATATATAATAGTATTATCGAAAAATATATCATAACTCATACTGTTACCCATCAAACAAACTTGGGTCCATTACCCAAACCTGGAGTCTCCAACTTCTCATGGCCATAACTCTCTAACTGTGAGGAATTATGTGACGTTCCGCATACCACCAGAAATGAAATGACAAGCACTATCCATCTAGGATATTTTCCCTGTCAAAATCACTTTCCTTCATCTCATTATTCCACAATTAAGCATGGGTTCTCTTACTCCACAAAGCGTCTTCCCGTGAGGGCTTTCACCATAAGGGGACCACTTTGGAGTTCATCCATATTTACTTATTATCAACAATGAAAAAACAATAATGAGTCATATTTACATCAAGCAATATTCGGTCCATTACCCAAACCTTTGTGCTACAGGTCTTTCTTCAAGGGTTGAAATCAATGACAAGCAACCTTAATCAACAATGGCTAGGATTTAACTTCACCTCTTTGGGACTTCGACGATCCCGCTCCTTAAGCACTTTCAAACCTTCAAATACACGAAGTGTCGAAGGATGTCGAAGACTATCCTCTGTGAAACTCTCCCAGATCTCACGGTTTGGAAAGATCCTGATTCCTTCGAATGGATCTTGTTCATTGATTGTGAAATTTTTCAATGGGCTCCTCCCTACTAAAGAATTTTCATCTGCTATCTCTTTGATATTGTTCCTTCTCAAAATTTAAGATTCTCCTGGATGTTTCTGCGACACTTAGTCGAATGTCGACCCTATGCACACCTTGCAACAAGTTTCTTTCACTTAACCCTTTTGTGGATGATTGTGCAATCCTTGCAATAGTTCTTACATGATTCAATTGTTCCTCCTGAACAATATGACACACACCTATGCACTCCTTGCATGGTCCTTTTTGCTCTTTGCAAATAAAACTTCAAGTTATCTCTCCTGAGTTTCTGAGTCAAACTAGAATCTGTCAATGCACACCTTGCGGACACTATGAAAACCTTGCATATGAAACTCCACGTTATCTCTCCTGAGCTTCTGAGTCAAACTAGACTCTGTCAAATCACACCTTGCGGACACTATGCACTCCTTGCATGAGCTCGTAGAAGGGAAGTAATTGAAACTTATATAATCCTCACAGATTCATACATTCAACCATGTAATGTATTCATAACATAAGCACAAGTAATAAGAGAGAATTGCAATTAAACAGAAAGCCTACCATTCATTCAGATAGACACAGTAACAACAACACCAAACATTTTGGATCAAACCTTCTCTATTATATTCATTCAAACGATATGTACATGGGCTCATACAACTCGATAAGCTTCAACAATCTTCATCCACAATAATCTTCAACATCTTTCCAATAGCCTCATTTGGGCATACAATACACATATTTAAACAAGAAGGGATCATAGAGCTTTTTCCCTTCGACTACCTTAGTGCTATTCTATCAAATTGAAAGATTTCACTACTAAGGTTTATTACAATAAATGATTGGTACAGACAGATAAGAGTGAATGCTTCAGATATGCATTGTTATTAACTACATTAAAGAAAAATACAATCTCCATTGATCTCACACGATGCTTCATCCCCTTAACATTTAATATCTTCTTTAAATACAATATTTTCAAGATATTTTTATGATATTCCATCTTTAAAATTCAAGAACACTTCAAAATGCATGCTAGGGCGCTGATTTTTCCTCCACTTGCGCTTTGATGATGATGCTCCTGCATCATACTCCTCTAGAAAAAAATCTTGGACTCCTGTCCATGAGCTCCTGCACTGACTTTCCATGCTTCTGAATATTTTCTTCATTTACTCAACTGATATCTTCTATTGGGTGTCCTTTCCACTTTACCAAATACTCAAAATAAGTCTTTCTCCTGGTCTTCTTACAAATCCTCTGATCTATGATCTCCTCAATCTACAACTTTTCTTCTATAGGCATATGCTTCTCCCACTAGATATCTTTTAGATATTTTGATCCTTTTGTGTCATCCCCCCTGTAAGGATACAAGTTTGAAATGTTGAATATGGGAAATATACCCACACCCCCTGGAAACTCTATCTCATAAGCATTGGCATCAAATTTCCTTAGGATCTTACATGGTCCAATCTTCTTCAACTTTAGTTTGTTATATGTTCCCCTTGGGAACCTTTCCTTCCTGAGATGTGCTAGAAATTGATCTCCTACTTCAAATTGAAGTTCTCTCCTATGCTGATCAACTCTGCATTTATATTCTCTATTGCTATTCTGCAACTTCTCTTTGATCTGATTGTGAAGCTTCTGCATTTATGCAGTGAAGTGTTCTTCTCCAATTCTTTTGAATTCACTCTGCTCTAGATCTCTCAACTATGATAATCCTCTTGGCTTCATCCCATATATTACCTGGAATTGACTCTTCCATGTACACCTGTTTGGTGAGTCATTGTATGCAAAATCTTCTTGTGACAGAATCTGATCCCACTGGCTATGATGTCCAGTGACCAGACTCCTCAAAAAATTTCCTAAACTCTGATTTACCACCTCACTCTGTCCATATGTTTTAGGGTGATATGTTGAAATAAAGTACAGTTCTGTCCCCAGCTTCTTCCATAATGTCCTTCAGAAATGACCAACAAATTTAGTGTCCCTATCTGAGACAATACTCTTGGGAAACCCATGAAGTCTCACAACTTCCTTGAAAACCATATTTTCAATGCATGTTGCATCATTAGTTTTCTGGCATAGGATAAAGTGTGCCATATTTGAGAATCTATCAACTACAAAAAATATGGAATTGCTTCCCCTTTGTGTTCTTGGAAATCCCAACATGAAATCCATGCTTACTGCATCCTAAGGCCTAACTGGAATAGGTAGTGGTTGACACAACCCAATGTTTTGTCTCTTTCCTTTTGCATACTGGAAAATATTACATCTATTTACAAATTTATTCACTTTTTCCCTCATACCTGGCCAATAGTATGAACTTTTCAATTGTGCAAATGTCTTGTCATGGCCAAAATGTCCTTCTATACCTCCACTATGTTTTTCCTTCAACAGATTATCTCTCGTCGATCACTTTGGTATGCACAATTGGCTACCTTTGAAAAACAATCCATCTTAAATCAGATACTTTGTCCACTAACTTTTGTCTCTAAGTACATGATTCACACATGCTTCATATGCCTCTTTAAAATCTAGATCATCACAATACATCTCCTTAAGGTGTTCAAACCCTAAGGTTTTCACTTGAAATTCCTGCAGAATCAGATATCTCTTGCTCAATGCATCAACAAATTTGTTAGCATTACCAGAAATATGTTTAATGACAAAAGTGAAATTTTGCATAAACTCTATCCACTTATCATGTCTTTGATTTAACTTCTCCTGTATGGTTATGAATTCTAAACCCTGATTATCACTATACAAAAAAAATTCTTTTGGAACAAGGTAGTGCCTCCATTTATTTAAGGCTTGAATTACTGCATTAAATTCTTTATCATATGTGGTGTACTTCCTCTTGGTTCCATTCATCTTCTCACTGAAATATGTGACATGTTTATTATCCTAGCTCAAGACTGCTCCAATTTTTACTCCACTAGCATCACATCGTACTTGAAATGTCTTCCTGAAATCGGGCAAGACCAAAATCGATTGTTTTGTTATCTTCTCCTTTAATATCCTGCATATTTTCTCAACTTCTTCTGTCCACTTAAAAGACTTGTGTCTCTTCTTCACTGTATCTAATATAGGTGTACAAATTCCACTGAAATTTCTAATGAACTTCCAATAGAAACTTGCTCATCCATGGAAGCTTCTCACCTCAAATATGCTCCTTGGTGATGGCCATTCTCTGATTGTTCTCACATTCTTTGGGTCCATCTTCAATTCATTTGAAGAGATTACAAAACCCAAGTAAATGAGTTATGTCTTCATAAAAGAGGATTTCTTCATATTTATCAGCAACTTCTCCTACTAAAATCTTCTCATCACTAATGTTAAGTGCCTAAAATGCTCCTCTTCAGTTTTACTGAAGACTAGTATATCATCCAGATATACAATCACAAACTTACCAATAAAATCTTTCAATACCTCATTCATCAATCTCATAAAAGTACTTGGGGCGTTTGTCAAGACAAATGGCATAACAAGCCACTCATACAACCCTTCATTCATTTTGAAGGTTGTTTTTCACTCATCGCCTTCTCTCATCCTTATCTAGTGATATCCACTCTTTAGGTCTATTTTTGAAAAATAGTTTTCTCCTCTTAGAAAATCCATTAAGTCATCCATCCTTGGAAAATGAAATTTATACCTGATGGTGATTTTGTTTATGGCTCTTGATTCTGTACACATTATCCATCCTCCATCCTTTTTCGGACTCAACACAGTTGGTACTGCGCATGGACTCAAGCTCTCTATGACTAAACCCTTGTCCATCAAATATTGGACTTGTCTCTTTACCTCCTCATTCTCTTGAGGTGTCAATCTGTATGCTTCTTTGTTAGGCAAACTCTCTCTTGGTATGAGATCAATGTGATGGATGATACTCCTGATGGGTGGTAATGAGCTAGGTAACTCATCCATTACTATGTCAACAAAATTCTCTAACAACGCCTGAATTTATTCAGGCAGATCATCCATATAAGTACTTGTAAGGATGACTCTAGGCTTCCTCACCACATCAAATTGCATCTCATGTTCCTTCTTGACTTCACTTAAGAGTTCCTTCCCACTCATGAGAAGTATAATTGTGCTGGATTCTTCCTTCACATTCTTTTCCTCTATTGGTAGTAGCATGTGTGTTCTACCATTTTTCTCTAGGGTATAGGTATTTTTTTTCCCATCATGAATGAAATTTCTGTCAAACTGCCATGGTATCCCCAAAAAGACATGACATACATCCATGGGAATCACATCACACAAAATATCATCTCTATATCCTCTTATCTTAAATTCAACTAGGCATTGTTTAGTTACCATTACCTAGTGTCCTTTCTGCAACCATGATACTCTATACAGATTCAGATGTGCAGTTGTATCCATTTACAATTTATCCACCATTTATGTGGATACCAAGTTATCACTACTCCCATTGTCAATTATCACCTTGCATACCCTATCTTTAGTCTTTCAAGCAGTTCTAAAAAAAATGTTCCTCTGCACTGTTTTTTCCACTTCTGGTTCTGGCTTCAAGAGAGCCTTCTTCATCATCAAAGATCTCCCATATTCTGTGCCTTCTGCCTCAACATTCCTCTTCTGTGACTCCAAAATGTGATCTTCACCTCCTCCTTGTTTCTTTCTCTCAGGGCATTCCCAAGACATGTGTCCTATTTTTCAGTAGGCATAACACTTTACCTCTCCTCCTCTGCCTCTTCCTCTTCATCGAGGAAAAGTATTCCTTCCACCATACTATCTCCCTCGGGAGCTTCTCCCTCTTTTAGAGTGACTGTGTGGTTTTCCAGTCTCAACCTTGGGATTCTTCACCTTGTCATGGACAATTCCTTTACCTCTATTTAGAATTCTTCCTCTGCTTTGTTGGCTGTGTTTCCTGGCCAATTTATCTTTTGCCTTCAATGCAATAGGATAATAATACTCCATTGTCCTCATCATTATCATGCTGATTTCATCCTGGATTTCATATCTCAGGCAATTAATATACCTGGAAACCTTTTCATCATCTTTTTCTCTCTGTCCAGCCCTAATGTTCGACTTATAAAATTCCTCGGTGTATTATTTTACTGTTTTTCCTTTCTGTCTCAGGTTCTGTAATTTCCTGAACAGATTTATCTGATAGTCTTTGGGTATGAATTTATCCTTTAGCTTGGCTACCATTCTATCCTAGTTCTTGATATTTTTCTTTCCTTTTCTTCTTTTGTCAACCTGTAGTTCATCCCACCACAGTGTTGCATGTCCCTTCAACCTGGTGACAACATGTTTTACTTTCTTCTCATCATCACCTTCTTCATAGTCGAAGTATTTGTCCATTGCTCTTATCCAATCCAACAATTCTTCAACATCTAAGTTGTCTTCGTACATTGGGATTTCTATTTTTTCTCTTGCTCCCAATTTGAAAACAGCTTTCAACAAGCATTATCATGCAACATATTCCCCTGCAGCTCCTTCAACTTCCATGTCTTCGCTCTCTACATCAATGGCATCTCTAGCATCGCGTGCTCTTCTTTATGTTGTCTCCATAACATCTAATCTTGCGCAAAGTTCTCTCATCTCCCTTTCCACAGTTGGATTTGCTATAGGTCATTCCACACATCTTCTAGGAAGAATGGTGCTAAAATTCTCCACACAGATCTTAAAACGATAATTTTGTTCTTGATACCACTTGATGATACCAAACTATCTCGTATTTCTACACAGAGAACAATTTGAGGCTCTGATACCACTTGATTGTATCATACTATCTCCTTTATCTTTTTTCCTTACAGAAATTAAATTTGTGGCTCTGATACCACTTGATGGTATCAAACATAACCTTTTCTTAGGCTCTGATACCACTTGATGCATCCCCCCCTACTTTCCTGGGGGTTGCGCGACCTCACGGTCATGTATCTTTAATAAACTGAGCCGAATCAACTCTTTGGGTCTCTACTAGACCCTGGAATCAATTCACACAGGACCCCTTTAGTTACCCACGTAGGCTTGATTCACCCAAATGTCCTTTCCCTGGAACTTTTGGTAACTCTAAGTGGTAGCTCCTCTTCCAAGCTCTGCTTCCTTATGACCACGGGCTATGGCCTCCAGCTGCCCCCCTCCGCGACTTCAGGCTTCGACTATTTCAAGTGAAGCTGATTCCTTTTCCTCGTAAGTGCTCTGTATCTGAAGATACAGATCGAGTGCCACATGCTCATCTTGAACAATGGTCATGATTGTCCCTTGTCCCTACTTCAGATGACTTCCAGTCAATGACTCCACTTCCTCCTTTCTTTTCCCTTCGGAGTACACTCTTCGTGATTCCACAATATGATGATGCATGTCCCTTTGAGATCGACGACCATGATTTATTTCGTAAATTTGACCTTCAGGTGTTCTAAAATCACCACTCTCTCTTTCCTTCGAAGTTCTCTTCTTCCGAAGTACAATTTTTTCCGCCACGTGTTCTTATGGATCCAACGGTTTAGATTTATTCGGCCTTCGTGACTTCACAATAATTTCTCTTCACTCCACACAAATATTCTGGGGCTTTATCTCCCAGACTTTCTGATTTGCTACCATGTACCCTCCTTGATACCAATGGCTAGGATTTCACTTCTCCTCTTTGGGACTTTGACGATCCCTCTCCTTAATAACTTTCAAACCATTGAATACACGAAGTGCCGAAGGATGTCAAAGAGTATCCTGCATGCAACTCTCCTATATCTCATGGTGTGGAAAGATCCTGATTCCTTCGAATGGATCTTGTTCATTGATTGTGAAATTTTCAGTGGGATCCTCCCTACTGAAGAATTTTCGTCTTCTATCTCTTCTGAGCTTGTTCCTTATCGAAATTTAAGCTTCTCCTGGATGTTTTTGTGACACTTAGCCGAATTTTGACCCTGCACATACCTTGCAACAGGTTGCTTTCACTTAATCCTTTTGTGGATGACTATGCACTCCTTGGAACAGTTCTTACACGACTCAATTCTTCCTCCTGAACAATATGATGCACACCTATGCACTCCTTTAATGGTCCTTTGCACTCTTTACAAATAAAAATTCAAGTTATCTCTCTTGATCTTTTGAGCCAAACTAGACTCTGCCAACGCACACCTTGCAGACACTATGCACACCTTGCATATGAAACTCCATGTTATCTCTCCTTAACTTCTAAGTCAAACTAGAATCTATCAACACACACCTTGCGGACATTATGCACTCCTTGCATGAGCTCATAGAAGGGAAACAATTGAAACTTATCTAATCCTCACAGATTCATACATTCAACCATGTAATGTATTCATAACATAAGAACAAGTAATAACAAAGAATTTCAATTAAAAAAAAAGCCTATCATTCATTCAGATAGACACAGTAACAACAACACCAAACATTTTGGATCAACACTTCTCTGTTATATTCATTCAAATGATTTGTACATGGGATCATACAACTCGATAAGATTCAACAGTATTCAACTACAATAATCTTCAACAGTTTTCCAACATCCTCATTTGGGAATACAATACACATATTTATACAAGAAGGGCTCATAGAGATTTTTCCCTCCGACTACCTTAGTTCTATCCTACAAATTAAAAGCTTTCAACTACTAAGGTTTATTACAATAAATGATCGATACAAATAGATAAGAGTGAATGATTCATATCTTTACTTCTATTAACTACATTAAATAAAAATACAATCTCCATCAATCTCACAAGATGGTTCATCCTCTTAACATTTAAGATCTTCTTTAACTACAATCTTTTTAGGATATTTATATGATATGTCATCTTTGAAATTAAAGAACACTTCAAAATTCATGCTAGGGTGTTGAGTTGTCCTTCACTTGCGCTTTGATGATGATGCTTGTGCATCGGGTGTCATCTATTTGGATCCAAAATGTTGGAAATGGTGGCAATGACGTAGAAAGGCATGCCAGGGGTATGTTGCTCATACTCAGTTTGTGGAAAATTTATATGACTGCTTTAACACTGACACCCAATATCTTGGTCATTTGACCAAGTTGAAGCAATCTAGCACAGTGGAAGAATTTATATCTTCCTTTGAACACTTTGATTTCAGAACATAGGGAATATCTGATGCCTTCTTCCGGGAATGTTTTATCAGTGGCCTCAAAGAGGAAATTTGAGCTTAGGTCTTCATGGATCTCCCTCACACTTGGTTGGAAGTTACTCAACATGCTAAGGAATCCCAAAAAATTGTCTCTGCTCAGACCTGCAAACCTTCATTTTTTCCTCACACTTGACCTACTAACCCTTCCCCTCCTCCCACTCCCGTCAAGATACATAAATTAACTTGGGCTGAAATGGCAGAACATCGACTCAAGGTCCTTTGTTATAATTGTGGTGACAAATATTTTATGGGGCACAAGTGTAAGGAAAAAAAGTTGTTTATGGCCATCTCCAAGAATGTTTCTCAAGAAGAGATCGAGACCCTCTCTATGGAAGAGTTACCTGAGCCAACTAATATTACCCCATCCTCTGACAAACTAGAAATAAAACTAGTCATTTCCTTGAATTATCTCACTAGCTTATTTGCTCCCCAAAACCTCAACCTCATTGGATACATTAAGAATAGAAAGGTCATCATATTAATTGATAGTGGAAACACTCATAATTTTATTCACTATCGTATTTCCAAAGAAACTCATTGATATATACATGTAGTCAACAACTTTCAAATCATGATTGCCAATGGTGGTTCCATAAAATGTGGGGGGCGTTGTGAAAATGTGCATCTCCAAATTGGGCAATACCACCTGGAATATCATATGTTTTCTATTGATATGGGTGGTTGTGATATTGTGCTCAGTGTGGAATGGTTACACACTTTGGGTCCCATCCTCATGGATTTTAAGGAATTAACCATGCAATTCCAATAGGCGAGACAACAATATAAATTCCAAGGAATCACAACAGGATCCCTTGAGACCATTAGTTCCCATCGAATGGGAAAGCTCCTGAAAAAAGTTCATTTCGACATTATTGCCTAACTCCATTCTATTCAAGCAATTGAGAGACATGTGGTGCATCCTAAACTCCAATGTATCATCTCCAAAAACCAATCTATTTTTTCCACTTCCCACGGACTTCCTCCTTCTCGTGGTGTTCATAACCATTCCGTTCCTCTCATCCCCAACAATATTCCTCCCAATGTTTGCCCTTATCGTCATCCAATTTCCCAAAAGAATGAAATTGAGAAATTTGTTCAATAATTGCTAGCTGTAGGTGCTATATTCCCTAGTACCAACCCCTATTCTTCCCCTATGGTCATGGTACTCAAAAAACAAGGTACTTGGCATATGTGTCCCAACTTTCGCACCTTCAAGAAACTCACTATCAAAGACAAATTTCCCATTCCTGTCATTGATGATCTCTTGGATGAATTAAGTGGTTCTCAATATTTTACTAAATTGATCTATGTTTTGGATACCACCATATATGTATGGAAGAGGAAGACATTCCTAAGACTTCTTTTCACACTCATGAGGGTCACTATGAATTTTTGGCCATTCCCTTTGGCTTGTGTAATTCTCCCTCCACTTTCCAAAGTCTCATGAACTATGTTTTCCGTCCTTTTCTCCGTTAATTTTTCCTATTCTTATTTGATGCTATTCTCATCTATAGTAAAACCTGGGCAATCCATATTACCCATGTGGATCAAGTTCTTAGGCTACTCTCTCAGCACCAAATTTTTCTCAAGAAATATAAATGTGCCTTTGGAGCTTCGAAAGTGGAGTACTTGGGTCATATTTTCGGCAAGGATGGTGTAAGGGTGCATCCTAAGAAAATTGAAGCTATGTAGGATTGGTCGTGCCTAAAAACTCTCAAGAGGTTGCATGGTTTTTTGGGTTTAATAGGATATTATTGCAAGTTTGTTAAGAATTATGGGAAAAATTCCACGGCTCTTACTTCTCTCCTAAAAAATAATGATTTCACTTGGACTCCAGCAGCTGATCAATCAATTCAAGCATAGAAATAATCCATGTGCACAACTCCTTTCTTGGCCCTTCCTGAATTCACAAATACTTTTCTCCTCGAATGTGATTCCTCCAAGAAAGGCATTGGCACAATACTCATGCAAGAGGGTAGACCCTTGGCCTTCACTAGAAAACAACTCTCAGAGTGACATCTTGTCCAATCAATCTATGAAAATGAAATGTTTTTTATTTTGCATGTTGTGGATATCTAGCATCCTTATCTCTTGGGGAAACACTTCCAAATTAAAACTGACCATCAGAGCCTCAAGTATTTCCTAGAACAAAGGATTTTATCCTAAGAAAAACAAAACTAGGTGACCAAGCTATTTGGATATGATTATGAGATCATTTATAATAAGGGAAAATAAAATGTAGTGGTTGATGCTTTGTCCACAAAGTACGAAGAAGAAGGATCATTTTTTTCCCTCTCTATCATTGTACTAGATTGGCTTCAAGTTGTTCACCCGGAATGGCTCCAATACCCCAAAAATTTCAATTTATCCAACAATTGAAAGACAAATCTCCAGTTTCTCCATCATACGGCTAGCACAATGAAGAGATTTTCTACAAAGGTCATCTATATTTAAGACATCAGTCACAACTTAAATACACAATGATTTTTGAGCTTCTTTCTTTACCCACATAGGGCATTCCGAGTTTACCAAAACCTATGAACGAGATAAATGTTATTTTTTATGGGATGGCATGAAATAAGACGTCCACACATTTTTGGCTAAATGTGATGTCTGTCAATGCAAGAAGGGGGGAACTATCAAATATTTGGGCACACTACAAACGCTTCTGATTCCACCATCTATTTGTAGACAAATTTCTATGGATTTCATTGTGGGATTACCTAAATCTAGAAATAAGTCATTCATCATGGTGGTAGTTGATCTCCTTTCCAAATGTGCTCATTTTTTTGATGTTCAACACCAATTCATAGCATCCATAGTGGCTCATATTTTCAAGATTCATGGCATGCCTCATTCTATTGTATCTAATAGAGATCCCACTTTCACTAGAAATTTTTAGCAAGAACTATTCAGGCTCTAGGGAACACAATTACATCTTAGTACTTCTTATCACCCACACACTGATGGCCAAACTAAAGTTGTCAACAAGTGTTTGGAAACATATTTGAGGTGTTTTTCATCTGACTGGGAACATCAGTGGGCTCAGTGGTTACCCCTAGCTAAATGGTGGTATAAAACATCTTACCATAATGCTACCCACATGACTCCTTTTGAAGCAATATACAAGAAAAATCCCCTATCAGTTCTTTCCTACATACCAGGGGTCTCAAAGGTTAAATAGGTTGGAAAAACTCTTACAGTCTGTGCTGCCATTCTTTGTGATCTCAAAGACAATTTGGTCATGGCTCAAAATTGTATGAAACAACAAGAAGATCAAAGACGTTAAAAAAAATCAATTGGCTACAGGATACCATGTGTTTCTTCATCTACAAAGTTACAAGCACACTTCACTCAAAGTTGTGTTGGGCCCTTCATTTTTGGATTTGAAGTTGCGCAAGAAGGACTACAGTCCCAGTTTTGGTTTAACACGAGTTGCGCAAATATACAGAAGAAGCTGGACAATGGAGCAAGTAAAAGTAACATAAATCGGTTGCAGAAAGGGACAACACAACACCATCAAGGAAAAATCAGTTACAATAGAAAAATAAAGCATGTGATCCCAAAGCCAGAAGATCCCACTCAGCCTATATATCAGATGAATACTATTGTAAAAGGGTTCTTGTTCTTGTCAGGTTGGGTTGGATAGTGTTGATAGGTTGGGTTTTGTTGTTGTGAATCAAAGGTTGTACTTTGTAATCTTTATACAGTTTTGGGTAGATAGAGCTCCGCGACATGAGTCCAGAGTTAGAAGTTTGTAACAGAGTACCAAGATGTATCTCTAAGATTTTATTCTATACATTCTGAAGATAATAGATGAAGAATGACCCAAAACTTTGAAATATAATGTGTGATACTGTGTTTATGCTTATGCATTGTATCTTTACAGTACTTATTTATTCTTGATAAAATCAATATGATGTCTCTGTGTATGAATTCTTTTCGCAACTTGAGTATATTTATTTCTTGTATGCATGAGTTCATATTTGTTCTGTAATTGGTCTATCTTGCGCAAGATCATGGTGAATCTTGAAGGTTCTGGGAACCCACCCAAGTATTCTCCTTTCCCTTCCCTATCATTCTGTCTTGGTTGTGCTTCGGGTGAGACTTATTCTCTTCGGAGGATATGGAAATGCTATTTATCTAGACTACACAATACCTTTTGTTGGTAACCTGAGAAGGACCCTAGTCTGATCAATTCTGCGCCAACAAAATGGTTTCGTTGCCAGGACGTGCATTAAAAGGGAACCTGTAGGGATAATTATTCCATAGATTGAAAGATCTAATATTTACCAATGGTGGGAGAGAAATTGCAACACCTTCATATGGAAAGAAGTGGAGTTGAGAGGAAAATCTGTGAAAGATACACGAGAGGTAGTCTTTTACTCAGAAAAATCGAGCGACCAGTACGAGATATTCTAGGTTAAGTTCCTGGAAGAACTTTTCCACTAGATAGATAGGCTCCAATAAGCTCCGAAATTCCAAGAACAAGTCAAGAAGACCTGTGCTTGGGATACAGAAAAGATCGCAACACTTCATCGACTGGATATCCCAGTAATGTGAGCAATCTATTTCTGGGTCAATACCACATTAGAAGGATACATTATCGAGTTTGCAGCTAAGAATCATCAATATTTTTCACAAGCATATGTGGATTTCAAGAAAGATGCAAGGGGAAGACTGTTGAGAGGAATCCCCCCATGGATTAATGTTTTCTTGATGGAAGAGGGGATGTTGACTATGCCTCTGACTGAGATGACAACATAAACACCCTCTCTTGGGGTGGGGTGATTTTTGGGTGGCATCATGGCTTGAGAGAGGGGAGAGGGTTCTTTTACAAATGGGGAAAGAAGTAAGAAATGAACTCAAGAGACGAGCAAGACTTGAAAAGAGACTCCATAGTTGAGAAGTGGTGGCATGCTAAGATAAATAAAGAAACAAAACAATATGAGAAGTTGCAAAAAGAATCAGACCAGGAGAAGTAGAGGAAGGACAGATGGAAGAGTTGCGAAATATGAGAAGATAAGAAAGACTGGCCAGTCAAATATTAAGTGAGAGAGAAGCATAGAGAGGAAGAAGTCCCTAGGAGGGTAGAAAAGAAGGAGAATGTGTAGAAGAAAGGGATAAGGAAGTCGACATGGATATTGAAGAAGAAAGATAAGATTCAACCCCAATTCCATGAAATATCGAGAATCCGGCTGAAGAGACTACTCCAGAGGATGATAATGAGACCCCCTAGATCAAATAAGCCTGCCCCGAATCTAGTGGCGCCAACCCCGAATCACCCATACCCCAAGTGTCTTCTATACAAGTGGTAAATTCGATACTACCTTCTTATGATATTTCTATTCCAGTATAGTTAGTTAGTTAGTCACAAATAGGAAGTTCAAGTACATGGATGATATTGGGATCCCCTGGTAGGTCCCAACCAAGATCGTTAGGGTTTATTTTGATAGGAGCAACAATATCAACAATGGCTGGTAACGCGGGAGGTTCGATTGCTCGATACCCAGAATTATGTGCAAAGGAGACGAAGATGTTGAGAAGCATTGGTTCTTGTGTGAAGCAATATAGAGGTCTAGAGGGACTCCAGATGTGAATAAATTGGTTGAGTTCTAGACTACCTTGAGGGTCCATGATATCAAATGGTACATGAAGGTTACTGATCCAGGAGTTCTAGTAATTCAAGTTCAAGCGTTCACACTTGACCAGGTATGTACAAAGTTCATTGTGGAGTTTAAGCTACCTCAGTCAGAACAACAAGCTCTGTCTAAGTTGCCCAAGATTCAACAAAGGAAAAGTGAATCAACTTGGGAATATAGACAGAAGTTTAAACATTCTATAGGGAGGTTATCACATCCAATTCCCAAGGAACATCAAAGAGAATGGTATATTCAGGGATTGCTACCTCTGACACAGATTCTGTTAACGCAACAACGAATAGCCACTTTGACAGATGCCTTGGAATAATCAATGAATATTGAAGCCATGGAAGGATATACAGGGAGCCTGAGAGTGACCAGACCCCCAATAGATGCAAATTTGGTGCAATTACAAGGGAAAATATCAATGCTTACAAAAAATATTCAAGAATTGAGGATACCCAAACTAGGACGAGCGCAGGTCTAGTGTACCGGATGTTACACAAAATGACATCTACTGAACGAATGTCCATGAATGAGGGGAATGGGACCTCCTCAGAATCCGATGGGACCCTCACTAGGAACCATGGGAGGAGTTGCACAAGTATCTGCGAATTTACCATTCCATAAACCCACCCCATATCATGCTTTTCCAGGTAGCCAAGCAGTGCCAACAGTTGAGTATTGCGAGATTTGTCGAATCCATGGGCATGGGCCAAGATAGTGCCCCACTATTCAAAAGTATTCAACAATACCTAATACTGTACATTGTGAGTTTTGTGCATCTACCACACATACTACCAATCAACGTAGAGTGTTGGATGCACTTGCAGACATGATGGATCGAAAAACATTCAAGGTGAATGAAACCCCTCAGGGACCGGGAAGAGGTCGAGGAGATGGAGCCAGAGGAGACTTCAGAGGAGGAAGAACTAGGGGAAGAGGAACAAGTATATGCTACAACTATTATGAGAAAGGTCACATGGCTAGAGATTGTCCTCATCCGAGGCGACCATGGTGCTCTCACTGCAGAACCAATGGGCACACAACTGAAGATTGTCCAGAACTAATTTAAAAATGGGAAGATCGGGTACGTCAATGAGGAACTAACCTCACTCATTAGTTCAGAGATCAAGATATTTATTAGGGGACAACTTCCCAACCTTAATATTGTCACTCAAGGAGGGGAAAAGACTAGCGTTGATGCTGATAATTTACCTCAGATCTAGAAAGCAACACCTAAGGAAGACATGTATGATCCTCTGAAACATAAGTTGTTATTTAAATATGCCATAGAAATATGTCAGAATATCCCTAGCTCTAAGATGAAAGAGAAACCCCCTCAGCCTATTGTTTACCCTAAGATTACGCAAGTCCCTACTTCACCCCCTGCACCTAGAAACCCTGTAGTCCCGATGAGACAACCTGAGTAACCACAAAATGTAGTCGACCTTTGGTTTCAACTATTTTATGATATTATTGGGAATGATCAATTGATAGAAAATTTACATAATGTGATGTAACTAGTCCTAGGGAATGAAGAATATACAGAAACAAGAATAAGGACTAATCTTCCTGAGAAGAGTACTCAGAGAGTGCATAGAAGGAGAGTACAAATTGGAAAAGAGTTTAGATTAGTATCCCAGCTAGACAAGTTTGAGATTAAGGATGTTATGTTAGATCTAGGATATGATGTTAACATACTACCTAAAAAGAATTGGGAAGCCTTAGGAAAACCCCAGATGACATATTCCACAATCCATCTAAGAATGGCCAATCAATATTTCATTTTCCCAATAGGAAGACTGGAGAATGTGGAAATAGATGTTGCGGGAGTGAAGAATGTAGCTGATTTTGAGGTGATAAAAATCATGGGGGATAAGGACACTTATCCTGCACTACTCGGTATTGATTGGGCCTATGAAAACTATGCGGTGATTGACCTAAAGAAAGACACTATGACAATTGAGGTAGATGGAATAAAATTAGTTCAACCCTTGGATCCATATGTTGGCCCTTGATACACGGAGCCAACATACACAAATATGGAGGGAGAAGACTTGGATCAGTTGTACACTGTAACAATAGGAACAAGAGAAGATTACATAAATTATATTGCTGATGGATCAATAAGTTGGAGGAGTATACAATCAACGGATGAAGATTCAGAATTGGAATTTGAAAGTTGGAAGCAAGGCTCATATGAAATATTTTCAAGAAGATGCGCAACTGTCAGGGAATTTAGATGGGTTGGAATCGAAGTTAGAGAAAACCCAATATATGATGGTACCTCAGGACATAACAATTTTCTAGTCAGCATGGAATAAAAGGTAGTGGAGGATCAAAGGATCTCAATATTGGATTTAACCCTCTAGGACACCCCTGCCAGTTGGTGGTCTAGTCTCAAGCGTTACTCAAAAATTAGGACGATGTGAAGCAAGCTATCAAATATAGATTTCAAGATAAGGACCAATTGGAATCAGAGATGCAAATAGATTTCCAGGTTGAACAATTGTTCAACGGATAGTCTGATCCTAAAGAATATATTGAACAATGCATGACACACTAGAAAGTTGTGAAAATACCATGTCTCTTCCGGGTTCAAGTATTTCCCCATTCACTAGGTCCAATTCTGAAATCTTGGTTCATGCATGAAGAAACCATAAGACAGACCAATGGATAGAAAATGTTGGAAGATCACTTTTGCAAGGACTTGTCGTTTACAAGTAAGTACCCTGAGCTTGAAGTAGTCCTGCAAAGAATTAAATAACTCCTTTTTATAGACACTAGTAAACATAAATCAGTCCTAGTGGTATGCGCAAAGCATAGCTGAGAAATTCAGACTAATCTTCACCTAAACTTGGACAAGAGACCTATAGAATGTTATAATATCGAGAAATATTTGGAAAGCCAAAATGATTTAGAAGAATTGAGAAACTTAGCCATTAAGGAGACATAAGGGAACAAATAAATCCAGAACATCATACCCAACCAGACTGATGGTTCTTATAATTACTCATTGAAGTTGCACAAAGCCAATATAGGGAAGATAGAGAAACCTAATATAGCTATGGTGGGAGATTACTGGGATGAGCAAACTAGCCAAGAAATACATATCTTGTTGCGAGAGTATGTGGATTTGTTCCCAAAGACATTTTTAGAGATAAAAGGGATTAAAGGAGCTATGGGAGAGATGAAAATTGAATTAAAAATAGGATCAAATATTTTGAGGCATAGACCATATCTCCTTAACCCCAGAGTGAAAGAGAAGGTTAAGAGGGAAATAAATAATATGCTATAATCTAGACTTATTTTTGCAGTGGAAGAAGCAGAATGGGTCAGACAATAGTTGCTATAGCGGGAAAAACCCCCTATGGAATACACTAGGGTTCAAAATGTAGGCATAGATAACCATATAAAGTATCCTACTCTTTAAAAACTACCCAAAATACACCCCACATTCATGCATAAAACACAAGGTAAAAAGATCTGGTAACTCTACATTAAACTCTGCGTCTGGTGTCAATCCTTTTGCATTCAGTTGTTCCTCGACTACAAGTCTCCTCCCAAGGCTGACTTGCATTCATAAACAAAAAAAAAAAAGAACTAAGAACATGTATATTATATATGAATTAGTGGGTTAGACGTCATAATCAAATATAAATCAAACATAAAGATTGAACACATCATATTCGGGATAGAAAAAGTATTCCTTTTTATTAATCTCACAAAGTTACTTACAATGAGATAAGTGACTGCTCTGTGAACCTGGTCCGGGCTCCTCTTCACCAAGATCCAACTGCGCTTACACATATCTTTCTCCTCTTGACTCTCTCTAGGGAATGTATTAGGCTTGCAATGGAGGAAAAAGGCAAGAATACAAAATTTTGTCTCAAAACTAAGAATGTGGTTGCAAATTCTTTGGGCAAGGGGGGAAAGTGAAATGGGAAAAGTTTCACTGTTCTTATTCTTAGCTTTGGAATGAGACCCCAAAACCTCCTTTTATATGATAGAATGGATGGTTATTCGGTTGGATGACAGGCTATAGGCGGTGGGACAATTGGAAAACTACGCAATAGCCTGTAACCTCAACGAATTCCTTGCAACTTTTTAATTTTTACAACTTTTGTGAGTATACGCAGGCTGTAATGGTGCAGATAGCACACATATGCGATATTTGGTGGTGCAACAAGTGTGTGTACGTGGGCAGTAATGGTGGAGGGCATGTACATCTTCAAAAATATGGCTTTTAAGAAGAGCTTCTCAGTGATGGCTTGGAAAAAATATCAAGTAAGATGGATTGATGCCAGGTATGCATGTATGGTGCAATTTAGGGTTATAACAGATTCCCACTAATGTGGGAGTTCAGAAGAGCATTTGATGGCTGAAATACATTACAAATATTTACCAATGTATGAAGCGAGTGAGCCCAAGACCAGAGTTTGGAGGTTCCATCTGCAAAAAAATAATAATTGTCTCACCGAGGCGGGCATACCCATGCTCGAGATGAAATAAATCATGGCTTCCAATCAAATACACTGCAGATACATGTCATATAACTATATAAAGTGTAGCCATGAGCAATACACAACAGATCTACATCTCAAAATCAAATATATACATGTATAGTATCCATCTTCAAGAAGCCATTGATTCCTGATGGTTGGAGATGAGGCCTTTAGAGCTTGAGCAACAACTTCAAGATCTTCAAAACTCGGGTAGGAGTGTAATGTGATTGTATGACTTTACTACCCAAAGGTCTTCGACGGCTCATCGGGGAACAAACAAGAGGATCTCGGTGATCAAGTAGAGAACTTCAATGATTTCGAACAAAGACTTGATTGGAATTTCGGGATGGTCGAGCATGAGGGAAAAAGACAAACTGTAGAGAGGCCGACTCAAATTGGGAAAAAATTCCCTTGGACAATAGCACGACAGATGATTAGACTTAGGCAGGATGACATTGACATAAGTTCACAATGCAAGAGGCAACACAAACTCTCCATGTGTTTGGAAGAATAACCAAATGGAGGAGGACATAGCTCTATGTAACGAGAACAAATTCCTAAGGTCATATTAAATCCCAATGCTTAACAACAAACGAAAGGATGTGCTTTGTCCAAGGGTGACTCATTGTGCTGCCATAGAAAGAAAATACTTTTCCCATCCTCTTTTTGGGGTATATTTGATTTTTTTGTCTTTTTCAATAATTTTGGAAAGATTGAAAAAGAATAAAAGAATGCTACGTTACAAAGGAGTAACAAGTGTCGCAAGCATACTAGTTCCAAGCACAAGGAACACACTAATGCTCAGAGCAAGGAGACATGTGGAGGGAAAGGACACTCGAGAAAATTCCTCCATGGGTCAAGGTGTCAAGACGTAAAGGCAAAGTGATACAAGGCTTGCATATAAGGCATGCTTCAAAGGTTCATTTGAGAGCAACATGGAGCCAACATTAGGCCAAAGACACAGAGATGAAAATGCGACTAATAGGACACAATGATAATGTCCTTCAATGTAATTTTAAAGGAGCCTAGAGAAGGTAAGCTTGATGGTTTTTCATTTTTAGAGAGTCTGAAAAAAGTGAAAAAGAAGACTCCACTGTGGTACATTTTTCGAAGGTAGTCTAGTTGATTCGAAAAAGGGGTAAAGTAGCACCAAAAAGACGTCTATTCAAAACCATTTTAACGAGTGTGACAAATACAAGATCACTCAACAATCTTTTTAATTTTAAGGAGTCTGAAAAGAGCTTAACTATGGACTCACTTCCTTTTTATAGATTTAGTTGCCTTAGCCCGAAAAAGTAAAATTTTCCTAGGAGAACTCTCCCGGCAAGACGAATGTCCCGAGGTGTACCTTTTTCCTCCTTAATCTACAGGTCGAAAAAAGGGGTAACATCATGCCAGTAGATGTTTTTCTGAACCAATTAACGAGTGTGAAAGAACAAGGTCGCTCAACGATCTTTTCAATTTTAAGGAGTCTAAAAATAACTTAACTATGGACTCTGTAGAGGATGTTCTTCTGGACCAGTTTAATGAGTGTGAAGGAATAAGGTCACTCGACTATCTTTTCAATTTTAGGGAGTCTAAAAATATCTTAACTATGGACTCCATGGGGGTTCCTTTTTCGTAAATTTAGTCCCTCATGCCTGAAAAAGGGTTAAACTTATACCTAAGAATACTCTTCTAGCGAACTAGAGTTTTAGAGTATAGCGTTGTTCGTACAATTGATCCTCCAGACCGAAAAAGGGGTAAACTACCACCGGACAAACGTGCCTTCAAGTTTTAGTTTGGTGAGCATGAAGGACAACAAGATCGCTCAACAATATTTTCATATTTATAGAGTCTAAAAAGGGCTTAAAGAAGACTAATTTTATGGGAGTCCCAAGGGTGAGGTCAAGTGTGATAACATATCAGATGTGTGAGACTCAAAATCGTAATCAAGATAAGACTAACAAGGAATCCCGAGCCTAAAGTCATTAATGATGGCATGGACACCAAAATGAAACCAGGATCTACCTAGGGAATCCATGTAGAGGTAGGATCTACCACTAAATTACGACACTTCTAAAGCAACAGTGATGGTTTTGTGTCACAATTCGGTGGGATCGATCCTATGACAAAGCATAAAAGACAATGATATGAAAAAAGTGGAGGTGGAATCCTAACTTAAATGCAAAAAGTTGAAAAAAAAACTTTTACCAAAGAACCTTTAAAAGTGACCCATCTCCCAAAATTTTTTCCAAATGAAAAGTGAAGTGTATCATAACATCCAATGAGAAACTCAAGAACCACATTAAATGATTTTCAATCTAGAAAAAATGACAAAAGGGTCCAAAAAATGACAGAAAGGGACAAAAAAGTATATAAATAGAAGCTGGCAGCTCACTATCACCATTGCAAATTGGGAATTAACCAAAAATAAAAAAACAACCCTTTTCTAAAAGAGTTGATTCCAGGAGCTTTAGAGGATGAAACGAACTTCCTCTCAGACCAAGTAAGTACAAGCTAGCTCCTCCAGTATTTCCATACTTCTTTCTTGCATTAGTTTTAGTTTTTTTTTTGGGGGGTGCGGCGCACACTCTTAAAAAGGGGCGGGCCTGCATGTACGCGGGATTTCCAAGGACAACCCACGTATGTCTGCGGGCAAAAAACACTCTGCTCGCATGCATATGCAACTGTGCTCACTACATCCCACGCGCACCTTCAAAAAGGTAAAGAAAAAATAAAATACAAGATCTAACTCCCCTTTGAACTTGTCATTGACAGGATGTATGTCGATTGGAGGGAGAGGGAGAATGAGGATATAAATATCTTGGTCTATGAGGACCCTACGGCTATGGCTGCATTGAGACAATGCAGTTTGTGGAAGTTCTTATGGTGTGCATTCATGAGGGCACAACTGAGGCTACTGAATGCCTTGGTAGATTATTGACATCCTAAATCTGAGGCGTTTATGCTCGAGGGGAATTCGTTGACTCCAATGACTGAAGACATTTACTTTCTGACTGGCCTCTCGAGGAGAGGTGAACTAGTCAACTTTTGCGCTTTTCCCCTTGGGCCTCACAACATTGCTGAGTTGATTGAACTTCATTGTGAGGCCAGCACTGAGAAATTAGGATCTCAAGTGCCTATCAACAATATCACCAACCCATCACTAAAAGTGATAGTTTTACTCATTGGGTGGATCACTGGATCTGAAGCTTTACATCAGGCCTCTCGAGCGCACATGCGTTGTGCAGTGCAGTGCTTGAATGCAAATTTTTTTGATTGGAGTACGACCATGCTAGACTGCATGAAGTGACAACTCACCGAATGTCATGGGTAGAACAACAAGAACTTTGGGTTTGGTACTATTCTATGCTCGTTATTTTTTGAGAGGGTACCTAGTCTCATTCCTCAAGAGATAGTGCGGGGGCATGTGGCCTCTGCCACAACAATGTGTAGATGGGTGGTTTTTCTGCCATGACAGGGGGGCGGAAGGACCATAGAGGCCTTTGATGACACCTTTTTTGACTGGTGGGCATGACAAATTTCAGCAATAGAGGACTACCCCTACGTCGGGATAAATGTTTCCAGGGACCTGGACATGCCCTTACCTCCCGAAGATGAGCGAGGAGAGATGGGTACATTTTTATTTTTAAAGTTATTTAATTTTTAGTTTCCTTTTATATATATCATTTTTATGTGTACTAGAGTATCTAACAACGATTTATGTGTTATGTACAGATGTGGGATCAATGTGTCCAGTAGATTTTGTGAGGAGTAGACGACGTCCTCGACCAAAGGCAACACCAACAACGATTTTTGGACCACCAACAACAGCAACGGGGGGACCTCCAGCTGGAGAGGCTGAGAGAGTGTTGGGATGGGTAGAGAATAACCTCATCACGCTCACTCGTACAGTACCCATGGCCGAGATCAAGGATCTCCTGCCATCTATGCAGCCTCATGTAGTTGGGGTGCCACGGACCTGGCTCCAGCTTTTTTGGCATTTGGAAAACGTCGTCGTTCACTATGGCAGGGCCAACAGGCCCTATGCTTAGCTTAGGGTGGACCACTTACGTGTCGAGGGCACTCTTTTTGTATATTTTTGAGGGCATAAGCCCCGCAATGTATACCAGACATATTATTTTTTGAGGCACTTGCACCCCCCTATGTACTATGAGACTTTTGATATATATATATATGTGTGTATTTACATATTTTTATGTCTTATGGATCACATTTTTACAATGTATGTACATGTATATGTGTGTGCTTCTTTATGTGTGTGCAATATGCCAATCTAATACATGATTAGCTAGAGTATCCGTGATTCGATTCAATATCCTAGGAACATGGATATACGTAATGTAATCAAAGCATCGTTATAAGAGACATACCCTAAGGAATCATCGGTGTGGACTTATTCACAGCTTCCACCTGACCATTCTCTTGTGGGTAGTAGGGTGATGAATGTTCTTTCCTCAACCCAAGATTTGATGTTAACTTAGACATCATTTTGTTTTGAAAGTGATTGCCATGGTCAGTGACAATCTCCCTTGGGATGACGAACCTTGCTATTATCCGATTGAACAAAAAGAGAGCTATTGTCTCTCCATCATCTTTAAACATTGGCATAGATTTGACCCACTTTCTGAAGTATTCTACTGCTACAACGATATAATGGTGCCCCTGGCTGAAGGGGGGTGGCATGTAGTATAATCAATCCCCCACTTGGTGAAGGGGCCAACTGTAATGACAAGAAACATAGGAGCGGGGTGTGCCCTCATATTCCAAGAGAAGATCTAACACAAGTGGCACTTCTTGACCGATTCAACACAATCCTTTATTAACGTCAGCCAAAAGTAACCGGATCGTAGAATCTTTTGGGATTTTTCCAACCCAGAAAAATGACCACCACATGCTCCAGTTTGGCAGTCGTTAAGAACGAGTTCAACTTCTTCATGAGTGAGAGACCGACAAAGCATGAAATATACACCTCAATGATACAAAGTGTCCT
Organism: Picea engelmannii; assembly: GCA_009831015.1. Taxonomy (NCBI): domain Eukaryota; kingdom Viridiplantae; phylum Streptophyta; class Pinopsida; order Pinales; family Pinaceae; genus Picea; species Picea engelmannii. The sequence continues at coordinate 138,054 of ML811498.1, forward strand.
CGAGTATGAGATAGTTTTTTTCCTGATGGCATATACGTCGACGCTCATCACAAGAAGTAGAGGCGGGGCACTTCAAAGTATAGAGATAGACTAGTATATCTCCATACCAGGGGTCCGAATATGAAATCAGAAAAATATTTCCTTTAATCAGTGATTCTTCAGGTTTAACATCACCTGACTCGACCGAAAGTTCCGAGATAAGTTCCGCAAAGACCAATGACTTATTAGATTTCGCAGAAAAAAAATCCAAGTCAAATTCCTGGAGGATAAAAATCCATCTACTGATCTTTCTGCCGATTACACGTCGTGTCAACACTTATTGGAACGGATTCACAACGACAATGATGGTGGTCTTGCGAAATAGGATATAATGACGGAACCATTGGACAACATGTGTTGCTGCCAACATAAGCTTTTCAATGTGGGAGTAGTTGAGTTCTGGTCCAACCAGGCCTCGGCTCAGGTAATAAATCACTTGTTCTTCAAGTAGATTGTCCTCTTGAACCAAGACCATACCGATGGTTGACTCTGCCATGGCCAAATACAATAAGAAATATTTATTATAATTGGGTGGTCGAAGTAGAGGGGCATACGTGAGGCTGCGTTTCAACGCTTCAAAAGAGAGTTGAGTTGATTCATCCCAATGGAAAGGGATGGCCTTCTTTAGTAAACACATAAACCCTTTAGTGATCTCAACACAGTTTGCGATAAAATGTCGAAGAAAAATGGGTTTCCCCTGTAAACTCTGAAGCTGAGGGACTTTGCACGAGTGAGGCAATTGAACTATCACCTCAACCTTTAGAGGATCGACCAAGATCCCTGTTGTCAAAACTATAAAACCTAAAATATGACCCGACATCATGCAAAAACTGCATTTGTTAGGATTCAAGCGAATCTGATAGTAGCGACATCGCTCAAAGATAAGTCGAAGGTGTGTGGGATGATTATCTCTCTTACGAGATCGTGATGATAAATCATCGAGATAGGCCTCGACTATGTGTTTGAGATCATGGAAAGAAAAACACATGGCCCATTGAAAGGTGGCTCCATCATTCTTCAGGCCAAAAGGAATCTTCCGATAAGAAAATGTACCCCAACGATAGATAAAAGTTGTTTTATGCTAGTCCTCGGGTCTAATCAATATCAGATTGTATCCCGAAAAACCATCCATGAAATAAAATACCTCATAGCCTGCGCATTCATCGACGATCTATTCAATGAATAGGGTGGGGGAATTATCCTTTGGACAAGCCTTATTCAAATCACGGAAGTCCGTACATATGTGAATCGTTCTCTGCTTTTTGTTGACCAAAATGAGATTTTACACCCATTGCATCAACTGAATGGGGTAGATGAAACTAGCTTTGAGTATTTTCTCTAGTTCAACATTAATAGCTATTGCTTTCTGTGGATTAAACGGACGAAGCTTCTGCCAGACCGGCTTCACATCAGGGTAATTCGTTATTTCATGTTTGACAATTCTTGGATCTATGCCTGGCATTTCCTCGTAAGACCAGGCAAAAAAGTCGCATAATTCTTTAAATAAATCAGTGTAGATTCGAATCTCCTTGGGGAGCAGTCCGCTCCGACGAAGAGATTCTCCATGACGCCAGGGGTTCTGGAGATATTGATAGGTATTGTTTTAGCGATGGTTTCCATATTAACTTCAAAGTAAACTATGTGTGTAACCAAATGATTGATAGGACAAGACCTATCTCCCTTCATAGTGAACATGAATTCACCCACCTCAATTCTTCCTAACTCTGGGAGAAAATAAGATCTGTGATAGAGATCATCCTAGGGTTCATATGGACTAGTCAATGGCTCTATAATCGCCTCGTTTGAGGGAAATACCAAGTCTAAGGAATCGGTAGTGGCGAGGGAACCTTGAGCCCAGGTAGGCTCAAAAATTGGATCTAACTCCTGTGTGGGAGTCGGATCGGGATTGACGGAATATTGCTGGACTATAGTGTACACAACTGTTATAACCATAAAATGCACCATACAGGTTTACCTGGCATCAGGCCAACTCATGCCTCTTCCTAGCCAAATCCATGTTGAGTATTTCCTCAAAAAACCACTTAAAACAGACAACCCGCGCCCTAACTTCTCACTGGGCGCGGGCAACCGCTTGCTGTCCTCTTACTGCATGTGGGTATCCGCGGGCTAGCTCAAAACAGCCCGCGAGTACCTAACAATGCAAAAAATCAGGGAAGTTTCCGCCGAGACTCGGGGCTTTTTGTCAGTTAACTGAAACTCTCCGCCATGCATGGCCGAGAGTTCGACTAAAACCC
>ML811498.1:160359-177975 GCA_009831015.1 Picea engelmannii
TGTCCCAACCCTTTAGCTTTGCCTCAAGCTTTAGGAGAACTCAAGAAGCAGCAGTTGGAGGACAGAAAAGAAGAGGAAGAGCCCAGGATCAGAATCGTGGAACGGTGACCGACCTCAGAAATCATTGTAAGTTGATTTATATTCAAGTTAATGAAAAAGATACTTTTCCCGTCCCGCATACATGAGTCTCATCTATAATGTTTGATTTATGTTTTTATCTCTAACCCTATAATAGATTAGTAGCATGCATGCATAGTATTGTTTGATTGCAGGAAGCTTTGTGGAAGGAGCAGCAGCAGCAAAAGGACAAGAAACTCAACGGAGGATCTACTTCAGCCATCCGGAAAAAGGTTGGTTTATTCTTCTCTTGTATGCATGTGAAGAAAGGGGTTTCAGATTCGGGTAGAAGGTCAAAAGTTAAGTCTTGAGGGTCATTTTCTGCGTATAAGTTTAGAGCCCTAGCTTATTAGTCCGTAGGGTAGAATACCCCACAACAACAACCTCTGCCACGGACGAAGGCATGGCCATGCCATGATGCCCTGTCCTTTCCATCTTGGCCAATGGGAAAGAAAGAGTCCACGGATCATTAAAGTAATTCATATGGAATGACGACACTTGAAATATTTCAGCCTTAGGCTAGTTGGGGACAATCGATACGAATTTGACATCGTCAGACGGAGTTGGGTAATCGAAAGTACACATCAAAGGTGGGCACAAACTAACCCCTATATTGACAACATCGGGCTGTGGATTATCAATCATCGAGACCATGGATTCCCCCGATGAAAGGTTAGGATGGGAGAAAGACAACTGATCAATGGACACAATCTGACCCTCATGTGGAAACAACAGGACCCGAAAAACTGTGGCGACCACTACATGCATAACATAGGTCCAACTCCTTCCTAACAAGAGATTGTAGTCGAGAGGCACATTGACCACTTCAATTTCATTGCACATGGTCTTTCCTCCTAGCTACACGGTGAAAGAAGGAATGATTCCATGTGGTCTAAACGAACGACCATCGAAAGCGGTAAGAAGAGTAGGTGACAAAGAAAAATGGGTTGGCCAATGGCCTTCCAACACTCCAACAACATCATGCATGTCGAGGCACCCTTATCAACCACCATGTGGAAAATGTTCCGGGTAAAAGATTTCATGGTGTAAGCCACTACTATCTGAAATGTGACGTGGTATGGGATATGAGGTTTCAAGTTGGTCATATCAAGCATGATCATTCCCTAATTACAAGTCTCGACAGATCCTAAGGCAGCTAACAAAGCCTTTCTCTATGAAGGGAAACTTTGGAGGACCTCCAAATCAGACATTGCGCAACGGTTTTGTGAAAAATACTCCACCATAGAGTAGTTCTGGGCAGCCCTCATGTTTGGATTGTGGGAATATTTCTTGAACTCCCCTTTCAGGATGCGTGTCATTGTTTCACCCAACGTCTTCTTGATCTAGAGAGGAACAAATGGGGTTTCGACTTCTTTACCCTTCTCAGAAGTGTTTGGCATTCCGTAATCGTGTGTCCTAGTCGCTATATGGGCATCCCCTTTCAACATATAAACATTCGAGGTCGAGGGATTACTAGACGACGAAGGGGGTCCCTGACTGCCCCCATCCACATTCATAGAGGCTTGAGTTAAAATTTTCCCATGTGGAAATGGGTTCGTTAACACATTAGGCTGTTGCTATGCCAGTAATGTTTGGGCCTCCGTAAGCTGAGGGCATAGGTGAGTTGGATGGTCTTTCGTGCAAAGGTTAGACAGATACTTCGACTTTATTTTCTATGTGTTTCCCCTGCCAGAATTATTGGTGGGTTTCTTATCCCCCTTACCCTTCTTTCATTGTTTCTTCTTTTCGTCAGCCTGTTGGTTGGTCTTCAGGTTTGTCGATTTCACACTGTGTACATCCGACGATTTAGTAGGGGGAGAAGTCGAACCAGTGGTTTGGTTGGCCATTGTCTGCTGTATCGAAAACTGTTGCAATTGATTTGACAACTGATCAGTGGGATTTGCTTGTGATGAAACAACAATACCATTGGCATGTGGTCCAGACTTCTGTATAGTCTTGTAAATATTGGACCGCGACACATCTGGAAGATTTTTGTAAAATAAACCAGACTGAGAGTATATCAGTTCTAGTTGTTGATCTCTCATTATTGCTTCTTCCTTTTAAAACACTCCCGACATTGCAATTCCTTTGGATAAATGGGGTACCATAGACTTAATGAACTACTCTAGAAGGAATGCTGGTGGAACTAATACTTTTATCAAACTATTCTGGCGCTGCCATTCTCAGATGTGATCTGAGATATGGTGAGCCTTTGTTTTCTCAAAGTTGGCCAGCAACTTGGTGCTAGCATCGTATCTCACAGGTAACTGAAAATGGTTTAGAAAAACCATTGCCAATTCATAGAGTATCTTGAGAGGTCCAACTCGATGTACATTTCATGACACTCCCGATAAGAGTGCGTTGAAACAGACGCAAATGGATGGAGTCATCTCTCAATGAGTTGGATGAGAACCATAGGTAAAAAGTGGTCAAATGATCGCCTAGATCTTCATTAGGCTTACCTTCGAACTTTGGAATGTTCGAGGGAAACTTGGTCGACATAGGGGGCCAACACGGATCGTGACAGATTGGGTTGTTTAACAATATTGACAAGTTTGGAAAATGCAACGTTGCCAGAAAAGGTAGCTTGGGATGTTGATTATGTACAGGAGCAAAGGAGCGTGGAATTTGGTTGGAACCAGGTTGCCAGGAAAAGTTAGGCTGCTGACCAGGGTTCTGGTAAAAACCATGGCCGTGGCTAGCCTATGGATACTACGATTGTTGAGACGTCATCGTCTGACTCCTATAATTGGACGTCGAGGGCTGATAAGGGATTTCTCTCGACGTTGTGTTCCAAAGGTTCCTGAAAGGCTTGCCCCATGTTGATCTGAAGGGCATAGTTACTGAGGCTTTCCCGGGGTTCCATTGGCCATGGAAGGGGTTACCCCAGGTCAACATCCCTGATGAGGGGATTGATCCCTGCCATAGATTCTAGGGTCCTTGAGAGGTGTTTTCCCGTTGTGCAGGAATATTACCCTACACATGATTTTGTGATCCAAAACCAGGGTTTCCCTCGGTCGAGACGAAAACTGATGAGAATGCATTGTTAGCAAATGAGTCGAACAAAGAGAATGACAAAGAACCCACCAGCGTGGTGTTGGAAGAAAGTATTTGACTACCTACTCTGAACAAGATATAGTTCATGTTTGGCTAGGCGGGCTACTGGGGAACACTGCCTAGTGAGGGGGACGACAGAGGTATATGACCCCCATTGTAAGGGAAAGCATTATAGGGGGTTGGGGTTCCCCCCATGGACCCTTATAGAGGAGCGTTAGAGGTCCCTGCCACTAGACCCAAGGTATGTAGGGTGGAGTGGGACAGGACAAAGTTCGTATCAATGCCAGGCATCCCATATGAGAACGGAGGGTCTATCACACTTTGGGTGAAAGGAGCAGTGATCGCCGCCATAGAAGGAATCAGACCACTTCCCGAAGTAGAGGAGGTCGAGACCATGGTGGTCCGAACCGACGAAGGTGGGTTAAGAGGTGGAACACCCTCTGTAGTGGCAGTCATAGAGGGAGTGTGAGGACTCCCTGATTAAGTAGCAACATTTTCTTCCATCGTTGCTTGCAAGACTATTTGGCTCTCATGATGAGTTACCCTTGGAGGTACAACTTGTACCACGATGGGGACCAACAAGTTAGTGACCGGAGAGTTATATGGCCCGAGAGATTCCGCTCCAAGGTCAGAAATGGTAGGCTCCTTCAGATTTGAATGTTCTCCTCTCAAGGATGGCTTAGGTATAGTTTCTTGTGGCTCGGTCACCTCAAATGACCCTTTTTGGTCAAGTCTTCACCTTTGCGGTGGTGGGGGTGGCTCCAATTCAACCGACGACAGGACCTGAAGCCTTCGCGATCGATGAAGCTCTTGATATTCTACTTTTTGATAATATCAACGACACACTAGGGATTTTACTAACATTAAAAACCAATGCACACTAGAAAGAGTTACTATGAGATAAAGAAATCAAACCACTAGCTAGTTGGAAGAACAGTTACACTAGCCAACACTAGAGAAACCTACCGGTGCAAGTGCAAATCAAATACAGAAGAACACTTCGGGTATACTCTACAAAGTGTGGCCCGATGTGTTTCCTAGGTACCACGGTATACCCCCGCAGTCACCTATGTAAGTCACTAAAATAAAGGCAACTAGGTTGCCAGCACGCGAACAATCACCAGGCAGGTACATTCGACAGTCGGGTGGACCAGAATGAGCAGGGTATCAAGCTCAAAAACTATCGAGGGTATCAAAATAAAGTGTTCCAGAAGATGAATGAGGACCTCAAATGGATTCGAGACCCACAAAGCTCCATGGAAAATGCGATCAACAAAATCCCAAGACAAGTCCTCTATATGCGTTCCCCACTACACTTGGTCCGGCTTTGGAGGGGTTATCTCCACACGCGACCTCGTGTTTAGCCCCTATGTTAGAGGGGGTTCCCAGATAAATTTCATGTTTACTGGACTTTTCACACTCCCTAGAACATACTCTTATGTTTGTTTTATAGCCTTGAAGAGTTTCCTCTCCAACCTAAATCAAGGCTCTAGCCTAGACTAGTAGATAGACCCTACAAACATAAAGTCTAATAAATTTTAATTAAGTGTTAATTTTAAGTAGCTTGTATTAAGTCAAGAAAATGGAAATGAAACTAGTGGTGTATTTTAAGAGACGAAAGAGAAGAGAATTAAATGAAACTGAAAGAAAACTACTTCTTTTTTACAAATAAAGATTTGCAAATTTAAACTCTTTAACCAACTTTTCTTAACTACTTTTTATAAGATCTTTTAAAATAAAAACCCAAAACAAGATTTCTCTCGACTGTGAGCTACTTAGTGTTCTAAGCATTTAGTAAAGAACTTAAGAAAACACTCTTTCTCCTGATAAGAAAAGACATCTAACCTAACTACTTAACCAAACAAAGAAATGTTTTTTTTTTTTTTATGCTTCAAAATAAGAAATTTGAAATAACTTTGTTTCTTTTCTTCTAAAGAAAGTGAAAATGAAAAAGTGAATACAAGGCAAGACCAAAAACTGACTTCAGGTCTATTGTAGATCACAGGGAGTCACTGACAATACTAAACAGTCTGATCAGAAAAGACTCACAAACTTGTCTCAAACCCTTACCAAGAAAACACAAGAGATCTTGAAATGAATAAGTTAATTGACACCAAACCTAGGCTAAACATTGTACAATAGAGACTAGGATTAGATCAAGAAAACCCTAGAGAAGTATGACTTCAATTAGGAAAGAGGTTGACTGTATTTTCTTGAATAAATACTTTCTTGACGTAGGCACGGTAGTGACACTTAAGCAGCCTGTGTATGTACGCAGGCTATCCAAAGGTAGGGCGCGTATGTACACGTGCAAACCCACTGCAGGCCGCATAAACCTCTGTAACTTCTCAAAAAGAAAAAAAAACACAGTCAAGGCTGACAAGGTAGGGAGTACTGGTATGGAAGAATAGAATCCCTTAAATACTTAGGAACTTACAGAAAAATAAAAAAAGGTAGTCAAACCAATTAAAGCGCCCAAAAACTATCCCCTAAAAACCCTAGAGGCTTCCCCAATATGGTCGCCAATTATGCTATAGAGGAAAAACCCCCTTATGGACTACACTAGGGTTCAAAATGTAGGCATATCTAACCATATAAAGTCTCCTACTCTTTAACAACTAGCCCAAATACACCCCACATTCATGCATAAAACACAAGGTAAAAAGATCTGGTAACTCTACCTTAAACTCCGCGTCTGGTGTCTATCCTTTTGCGTTCGGTTGTTCCTCAACTACAAGTCTCCTCCTAAGGCCAAATTGAATTCATAAATAGACAAACAAAGAACTGTGAACATGTATCTTATATATGAATTAGTGGGTTAGATGTCATAATCAAATATAAATCAAACATAAAGATTGAACACATCATATTCAGGACATAAAAAGTATTCCTTTTATTAATCTCACAAAGTTACTTATAATGAGATTGGTGATTGCTCCGCGAACCTGATCTAGTATCCTCTTCACCAATCTCCAACTATGCTTCCACATATCTTTCTCCTCTTCAACTCTCTCTAGGGAATGGATTAGGCTTGAAATGGAGGAAAAAGGCAAGAATAGGGAATTCTAGCTCAAAACTCACAATGTGGCTACAAATTCTTGGGGCAAGGTGGGAAAGTGAAATGGGCAGAGTTTCAATGTTATTATTCTTAGCTCTAGAATGAGACCCCAACACATCCTTTTATATGACAAAATGATGGTTATTCGATTGGGTGATGGGCTATAGGCGGTGGGCTATTGAATTCCTTGCAACTTTTTTATTTTTACAAATTTTGTGAATATATGCGGGCTGTAATGGTGCAACTAGATTACATACGTGAGCTGTAGTGGTGTATCAAGCATGTATACATGGGTAGTAATGGTGTAGGGCATGTACATATTCAAAAATATGGTTTTTAAGAAGAGTTGCTTAGTGATGGCTTGGAAAAATAACAAGTAAATGGCCTGATGCCAGGTATGCATGTATGGTGCAATTTAGCGTTATAACAATATTCATCCAGAGAAAGAAAGGCACATAGGAAATTAGGGTCTGTGTAGACTACATAAGCCTTAACTCTGCCTGTGTGCATGACCCTTTCACAACACCTTTTACTGATGAGGTGCTAGAACAGGCTGCAGGGAAATAATCTTACTCATTTACAGATGGATTTTTGGGGTATCACCAAGTAAGGATTGCTGAAGAGGAAATAAAGAAGACCACATTCATAACATAATTTGGGTCATAACAATATATAGATGATTGGACGATATACTGTCTACTCAAAGAACATGTAGCGCTAATCTGTTTGATGTTTTAAAAATGTAGAGAATTGCAGATATTGTTGAACCTCAAAAAGTGTATCTTCTGTGTACCACATGGAAATGTGTTGGGACACATAGTATGTTGAGAGGGAGTATTGGTAGACCCAACCAAAGTTGTGGTTATTGTGAACATGTTGCCACCTAAGAGTTCTAAGAAGTTGTGCTCCACGCTGGGGCACACATGGTACTATCACACTTTTATCAGAAGATATGAAAATATCACTGCACCTTTGGAAAATCTACTAAAGAAGGCCGAAGTGTTCCAATGGATCCTAGAATGTGATAAAGTGGTCGAGATCCTAAAGGAGAATCTCACCACAACACCTATTCTGATATTTCCAAACTGGGAAAACAAATTTCATGTTCATGTAGATGCATCAGGGATTGCCTTAGGAGCCATCTTAGCGCAACCAGGAGATGTAGCCATTGATCATCCTATCTATTTTTCTAGCAGGAAGTTTTCGCAAGCTGAGAGAAACTATACAACAATAAAAAGGGAGGGTTTAGATATGATTTACACTTTGCATACGTTTAGAAATTATTTGTTAGGTTCTTGTTTTAAGTTCTTTACTGATAATTCTACATTAAAATATCTAGTTAACAAACCTGTGTTGGAAGGGAGAATTTGTCGATAGTTGCTACTGTTTCAGGAATTTTCTTTCGAAGTCATCATTAAACCTAGAAGATGTAACACAGGGAGTGATCGCCTATATAGATTAGAGTCAGGGGAAAGTGGTGGAGCAATTGATGATCAACTCCCAGATGAAGACCTTCTCCTGGTTGAGGCCATATAAGAGTAAGTGGAAGACATAGAAGTATTCTTAAGTACTGGGGCCTTCCCAGAAACGTACTCCACAACCCAGAAACACCATTTGGTGGTTAGAGAAGTGGACTATCAATTGATTGTAGTACAATTGTATAAGTTGGGACTAGATAGTATCCTCAGAAGATGTGCCTTAGATCATGAAAGACAAGACATATTGTGGGAATGCCACAGTGGAGTTGCGGGAGGTCATGTTGGAGGAAAGGACATTGCATAGAAAGTCCTCCAAGATGGAATATGGTGGGCCATGCTCTTCAAGGATGCAAAGGCATATGCTAGATCATGCAATGTATGTCAAAGAGTGGGTAAGCCATCACGATGAGATGAATTTCCACTTCAACCAATTCGATCTTTACAAGCATTTGAGAAGTGGGCGATTGACTTCATTGGGCCGATCAACCCCACAACTAAGCATTCAATAACTAGGTATATTATTACCACAATTGACTACCTTACATGTTGTATTGAGGCAACAACTATTCAGGATTGTTCGACCGATACTGCTGCAAGTTTCATTTTTGAAAATATTATCACTCGGCTTGGATGTCCTAGGAATCTGACTGGTGATCAAGGAGCTCATTTTATCAGTAGTACAATAGCAAAGATTACAACAAAGTTCTTGATCCAACATCATAAAATTAGTCCCTACCATCCACAAGCCAGTGGAACAGTGGAAGTGTTTAAAAATATTCTGGAGAGAGGATTAAAGAAGGTCTATTGCACAAACAAAGAAGATTGGGATGGAAGAGTTTCAACAGTACTATGGCTTTACATGAAAACCATAAATAAACTCCACAAGTACACTCGATTTTAGCTAGTTTATGGGAAAGTGGTTGTGGTACCTACAAAATTCATTACTCCAAGTTTGTATATTGCACATATTACACACATGTCGGAGGATGAATCAGTTGCGCAGAGGCTCATGGACTTACAAGAACTTGAAGAGACCAGGTTTTTAGTAGACTTCCATCAATCAGTTGAGAAAGCAAGGAAGAAAGCTTCGAATGACAAACACATCAATAACAAAGTATTTTCGCAAGGAGATAAGGTCCTACTTTATGACAATTGATACCAGAAACATCTAGGTAAGTTGCACATGCATTGGTTGGGACCATTTATAGTTGTGGAGATCCAAGCGTCTAGAGTAGTCAGACTTGCACAACTGGATGGTATGTTGCGGCCAGGATGGGTGAATGGTGCTCGCCTGAAACCCTATCTATCTTAGAACTGAGATAAAGGATTGTTTATCTAGTCCGAAGGAGCATGTATAGTAGTTAGATTTGAATTTTATTGCATTTTTTTTTCAATTCAGTTAATAAATTCGAAAAGCGTATCATTGTGCCACGACAAGTAGTTCATTTTTCTGGTTAAGTGTTGTTTTGATGCATAACTTCTTACTCAACAACGTAGGATCATAAGCATCAAGAACCTATTAATTACAGTCATTAATATGACGGGGACCCCTTTGTGGTCAGAGGGAGAGAGAATCCGAATGAAATCTAAATCCATGTGCCACATGATCCCAGTCCAATCACAACCTTTGTTACTACTAAAGTACCCCGCCTGAATTTGGTTAAGCCATAAATCTGCGATACACAAAGATTCCATAAATATTCGCGCCAGGATTCTAATCCGTTAAATGGTAAGGTATGAAATCATATTGTCCCTAACCAACTTTCCCAGTAAATGTCGAGATCACCCAAGAGATTTACCTCGTTAACCAGTCCCATTGGACAACTTAGATCCAAGTTGTGTCTACAGGGTAATGATGAATAAAAGTTATTACAGAATTTTCCATCTCAACCCGGGTATAAGGGTCTGAGAACCCAGTGTAGGACACATTGTTTACCATAACAAACTTAGAGATTTACAAATTCTGAAGAGTGAGAAAGCCTATGTAATCCCTCAACCATTAGTCACAATCCCCAATCATTGTTTTTCCTATCCAATTTGCTGATAGTACATACTGACAATGCCTAGAGATACAGGGACCTGAAGTGTCATTTCAAAGGATGCAGTATCAACTGAGCCCTTTGACCCTCGAGTCGAGTTCGTGGGTGATCTAAAAGGAAAGTTCGATCATGTCAAGCTCCTTGACCTCAACTTGATAGAACATCTCTTGTTCCCTCAAATAAACATTGACGTCTTCTGGAGTATCGCTCCAAACGAGTTGGGAGGCATGTAGTTTTTTCCAAAGCCTGACTTTATCAATTCAGTCAAGTTGACCATCATGAACCTCAGATACTTACCAGTTTTAGGCACCACTAGGGAAGTTGCGAGGTGTACCAAGTTTCTGATCAAGAGGGTGCATGACATAAGTCTGCGGTTCGATAGGAGATATCCAATTCACACAGAGGACATCCACCAACTTACTGTACTATACCTCGAGGGTGAGGACATGTCCAAAGGTTTATAGGGTCCCAACAAGCATGGAAAGAAGAAGTGGGAGTGTTGTGAGGGAAATCTCCCTACAGACTAGCAAATAGAGTTCAGACTTTGCATGCAGATATGATCGAAGGAAAACTACTTTCTACCTTCATCCCTAGATTTAAATCCCCTTTTCTTAGTAAATGCATGGAAAGATCAACCTACCTTGTTCCCGACGTTTGATGTTGATCCTCCGCTGTACTTGACTACTTGTTCGCAATACTCCTTCCAAAGCTGACCTGCATACAAGACAAGCAACAACTACGCATGCATCCTACTTATATACTAACGGGTTAGAAATCTAAACATATACTAATCAAACTATAAAAAGTTCATGAATTGGGACAGGAAAAGAATTTTCTTTATTACTTTGAATGAGTCAACTTACAAATGTTGAGACCGGCCACCGCTCCGCAAACCTGATCCTGGGCTCCTCTTCGACTGTCCTCCAACCGCTTTTCTTTGTATCTCCTTTGGCACAAGGAAAGGCTAAAGGGTTGGGACAATGGGAATATGCAAATGGGCAGAGTTTCTTTGCTATATTTTTCCTCCTTCCAAATGGGACCCCTACCCCTTATTTTATAGGCTAGAAGGAGCTAGGTATTTGGACGAATCCTCGGCCATGCATGGCCGAGAGTTTCAGCTAACTCACCCATAGCTTTTGTGTTCTGTCGGAATCTTTCCTTTTTTCATGCTTTTTTCGGTCCATGGGGGTTGTTTTGGGTCAGTCAGCGTGTACACGCGTGCAGTAATGGAGTAGGGCGCGTGTGCCTTTATAAAAGAGGATTTTCAAAGAGTTGTTCAGCAGTGCTTTGGCAAAGAAGGGATATGAGATGGCCTGATGCTAGGTAAGCATGTGTGGTGCAATTTAGGTTTATAACAAATGCCACCTAATGTGTGAGGTTAGAAGAGCATCTGATGGCCGAAATACATTACCAATCTTTACTGATGTGCCGACCGAACGATTGAGCCCAAGGATCAGGAACCATGAGGTGCCATCTACAAAATAACAAATGTCTCATCGAGGTGGGCATACCGATTCTCAGGATGAAATAGAATCATGGCTACCAATCAAGTAAAATGTAGATCCATGACATATAACTATATAAAGAGTAGCCATGAATAATACACAGTGGAGATACATCTTGAAATCGAAAAGATATACAAATAGAGTATCCATCTTCTAGAAGCTGATACAGCCTGATGGCTGGAGATGAGATCTTCAGAGCTCGAGCAACAACTTCAAAATATTCAAAACTCGGGTAGGAGTGTAATATGAATGTACGACTGCACTACTCGAGGTATTCGACAGCTCGCCAGTCATGGACTTGATAATCTTGATGATCAGACTGAAGGCTTCAGTGATTTTGAACAATGACTTGATTGGATGTTCAGGATGGTTGGGTATGAGGACAAGAGACATATTGCAGAGGGGACGACTCAGGCTTGGTGAAAAACTTCCCTTGGATAATAGCACGACAAATGATGAGACTTAGGCAACATGGAATTAATCATAAGTCTACGAAGCAGAAGGCAACGCAAACTCTCCATATGTTTGGAAGGATAACCAAATGGTAGAGGACACAACTCTATATAGCGAGAAAGGATTCCTAAGGTCGTACTACATCCCATAGTTTGATGAACAAATAGACAGATGTGATCTATCCAAGGGCAACTCATTGTGCTGCCAATAAAGAAAATACTTTTCCCTTCCTCTTTTTGGGGTATATTTGACTTTTTTTTGTCTTTTTCAATAATTGTGGAAAAAGAATAAAGGAATATTACGTTACAAAGGAGGAACAAGTGTTGCAAAAATACAAGCTCAAGGCACAAGGACAAGAATGATGTTCTAAATAATGATACCTGAGAAAAATCCTCCGGGGGCCAAGGGTGTTAAAATGCAGAAGCAAATTGTTACTAAGTTGACATAAAAGGTATGCAAACGTGGTTAACAAAACATAGAATGGTAACGTCCTTCGATGTAAGTTTAACGAGCCTAGAGAAGGTAAGCTCTGTGATTTTTCATATTTAGAGAGTGTGAAAAAACATAAAAGGAGACTCCATTGGGGTACCTTTTTCGAAGATAGTATAGTCGGTTCGAAAAAGGGTAAGCTAGCACCGATTAGACGTCAATTCAAAACCATTTTAACGAGTGTGAGAAGAACAAGATCGCTTGGCTATTTTTTCATTTTTAAGGAGTCTGAAAAGAACTTAACTATGGACTCCGTCATTAATGTTCTTCTGGACCAATTTAACGAGTGTGAAAGAATAAGGTCACTCGACAATCTTTTCAATTTTAGGGAGTCTGAAAAGAGATTAACTATGGACTTCGTTGGGGTTCCTTCTTTGTAAGTTTAGTCCCTCAGGCCCGAAAAAGGGATAAAATTATACCTGAGAGTACTCTTCTATAGAGCTGAAGTTCCATAGAGTATACCTTTGTTCGTACAGTTGACCATATGGACCAAAAAAGGGGTAAACTACCGTCGGACAGACGTGAATTCAAATTTCAGTTTAATGAGCATGAAAGACCACAAGATCGCTCGACAATCTTTTCATATTTAGAGGGTCTGAAAATGGCTTAAAAGAAGACCCGTTATTTTTTGGGAGTCCTGAGGGTGAGGTCAAGAGCAAAGAAGAATCATGCAAATGAGGCTCAAACTCATATTCAGGAAAGACTATAAGGACTCCCGAGCCTACAGTGTTTTTAGAGACAGCATGAATGCCATAATGCAACTAGGATCTACCTAGGGCATCCATGTTCCGGTAAGCTCTACCACCAGATTGTGACACTTCTAAAGCAGAGATGATGGTTCCGTGTCACAATCTGATGGGATCAATCCTATGGCGAATGAAAAAGACAACAAGATACAAAAATTAGGGTAGAAACCTAACCTATATGCTCAAGTTGATCGTCAGAAAATTTTTCATGGACCGTTAAAATTTATTCAAAACTCAAAAAAAATGTCCCAATACCCGATCAAATCCCTCCCATATAACTCTTGAATCACTCTAAATGGTTTTTGGTATAAAGAAAATGATAAGGGAGGCCAAAAAAGAGACAAAAAGAGGCCAGAAAGTCTATATATAGAAGTTAACAGCTCATTATCACCATTGCTGATTTGGAAATTGACTCTGGAGCCAAAAGACCCCCTTTGATAAAAACGGTGATTCCGGGAGCTACAGTGGACGAAACGAACTTCCGTCTGGACCAAGTAAGTACAAACTCCCCTATCTAGCTATTCAATTCTTTATTTTTGCTTTTCATTTCATTTTTTGGGTGGGTATCGACCTTTAAAAGGTCGGCCCTAGGTCCACGCGGGTTGTCTCTTGACAGGCCACGTGTACACTTGGGCAAAGTAAAAACTGCCCGCGTGTACATGCAACTGTCACCTAGACAACACGCGTGGACCTCCCTTTATAAACAAAAATAAGTAAAGAGCACTCACTCACCCTCCTGAACTTTGTTGTTTTGGCAGGATGTATGTCCACTGGAGGGAAAGGGAGCATGAAGAAGTTGGCGAGTTGGTTGCGGGAGATCCAAATGCCGTGGCCGCGTTGATGAAATGTGGTTTGCTAAAGTTATTCCTGTGTCCGTTTATGCGGGTGCAACCGAGGCTAATGAATGACTTGGTTGACTATTGGCACCCTGATTGTAACACCCTATTTCCCCCAGCTTGTAAATATAACTGGACTGGCCAAGAACTATGGAAAACTCATAAATGTGAATATGTGATGTAAACGGACCTTGAGGAAAAGGTCAATGAATGTGAATAACATTTTGAATTTATTCCAGGACTGCTGAGAGGGGATGTGCAGAAAAAGAGACCACGATGGCGGTGGAAGGCACCTGGAAAGGTGGCGTTAACTTCCACCGAGAATTAATACCGTATTTGGACTCCACTGTCCCGGAGAACCAAAAGCGGCTCGCTGGCCCTGAATTGAATGTCTCGTAGGCTGGTAGGTATATGGTTTAATGAGGGATGGAAGGTGAACCTCCCATCCGTAGAGCTGTCAGGCCTGATCAGCGCGAGGGTAATCGCGCCACACACAAACTCGCAAGAGGATAAGGCGTGGGGTAGAAGTGATTAAGGGGGCAGACGTGAGGGGAGAAATCTGGCATTATGCATAGTGAGTGATAGTAGAGAGGAAGGATTGAAACCTTCACTCCTGGTCACTGGAAAACAGAGATGCAGTCTCACAGCATCGTGGTCTCAGCTCGGGGGTGGCTAGTGGTAATTCCACTGGGAGTCGCTAAGCCTACGGTTGGGTGGAAACGAGCACCCCTCTCAGCAGTTTCTTAACCCTGGTGTTATTTCTGATAAGTGATTTTCCTCTGGCACCTTGAAATATATGTATTTTGATGATTATGCTCATAAGCTGCGAAACTATGAATGTTTTCATTTTAAGAATGTCTGAGTAGTATTTTGATCAGTACTAGTAGTTGTATATGCTTATAAAAAAATAAACCATGCATAGCTTATGTTGATAAATGAATTTAATTATGCATAAGTTGAACCAAGTCAGGCTTCCAGCCCGTTCTTGGGAAGTTGTTTACCCTTATCTGCCTCTAGGGGAAGCCACAGAATAGATCTCTTCACAGAGATTCCCTCCTTGGAAAGGGTTACAAAGAATGTGGAAAAAGGACTTGGCTGTGCAAGTCTTAACAACCCTGTACGAGGAGGAATGACCCTCTTAAAATCCCAAAGTAGCAGCGTAGGGATAAGTATCGATCGACGGACGATATTCCGTCGGAAGACCCATGGTCATTCACAACCATTTGATTGACAAAAGAAACGAGGGCGTTACATACCTTGCCCCTTTTCCTCTATCTTCGTGAATAGCGAGGAAATCAGGATCGTAGACCCCCACGGTCCATGAGAACATCTGGACCGTTGATTTTTCCACATCCATGAAGTAGTGGGAGAGAGTGCACAAGGTGGGACAGATCTGAGCCGTTAGATCTTAGCCAGAAAAACCTGACAACCATTGGATATATTAAGAGATGCATGAGGGAGTAAGCCCTCGTAAATAGGAGGTTGAAAATCCCGACGAGAGGCGTGGCCATCGGGATATCGACATTCATGAAATCGGGAGTCACGATGACATGAGGTCGGGAATTTTCCTAGTGAAAATCTCGGAAGAAATAGAAGCCATCCATCATGGGAGGACGCGTGGTGGAAATCGAATCATTCGGGAAAAGTCCTGAAAGGAAAGTCATCCATCGGGGAATCGGGAATCCCATGGAAAAGAAGTCCATACACTTCGAAATTGCGAAGTCTGGAATCCCGACAAAGTGAAAAGTTCCCATTTTAGGGCTAGTTGTCATTATATCGGCATATCGGGATTCGGTGGATCGTGAATCCTGAGGACGAGTACATTCTGGCATTGGAAAGTTTGAAAACCTGACAGGAGATAAGGCTGCGGCCTTGTTAGATAGTCACGTGGGCCAGGAGTTTAGCCAGAAGGGCTAACACGTAAAGGACCATATCGGTGAATTGGCTCATTGGGGATCGCGGAATCGGGATTCCTGTTGACAAGAGTTCAAGATTTCCCATGGTGGAAACCCCGGAGTAGGTCTGAGTCGTCCGATTGGCGGAGGCCACATGTCGAGAGATTAACTACAACGGGAAACTGGGGATCGAGGATTCGGGAGTTCCACGATCGAGAGTCTGGATTATCGTGATGATAAACCCCGATGAACGGACAAGATTCTTTCAAAGGACCTTAGGGTCTGCAATGACCGTTAGATGTGGAGATGAGACGTCAACTTAAGCCAGGATGTGAATATGCTTTAGGATAAGCGGTGAGCAGATCTGGACGGCCAGAGTCCACCCGTCCAGATATACGGCGGAGGTTCCATTCCGGACCCCCCTTACTATTCTGCCTTTAGCGGTAGGGGGGGGTCCAGAATTGGACGCGCAACTCCTGAACGGTCGAGATTGATTCATCATAATCAACGACGCTCAGGCGGATTCCAGACCCCCCTTGCCATTCTGCCTTTAATGGGGGGGGGGGTCTGGAATAGTGTGGCATGTGAAGTGGGGTCCCTCCTATCATTTCAACCACTGTGTCGTGTTTCCCTCTCTGCCACCTGTATCCCACTTAACCGTGCAACGGGGCCGTTTCTCATTGGCTGTTCTATGGCCCTGTTGGGATTTGTTTCTCATTGGCCATTTGCTGACCCTATAGGGATTCATCCCCATTGGCCCGTCGCTAGCCCTGTCGAGATTCTGTGGTTGTAGAGTCGAACGTTTAGACATTACTGTAGTGACGAGGCACGAAATACAAATAGGTACTGCGCTCAAATTAAACCGTGATCATGACCTGTGATCACATGGAAACGGAGAAGGAGAGAGAAAGAGCCATCTTACGCTGGTCCTCCATGGATGTTTAGGGCTTCTGATTCTGTAGAAGACCAGAAAAATCCGATTTAGGTAGTGGGTATGTGACACTGATGCATAGGATTTCATGCTAGAGGGGCAATCACTGGTGCCTTGTAATGATCCCAAGCCAAATTCTGGCGTGGAATCACTAACTACCACTGGTTTGTGAACGAGCCGGTGTTTATTGAGCTATTAAGTGCATACAAGATTCATTCAATACATGAAGATCATCATACATTCAAGATATAGAAGCACAAGCAAAGATCTGACCCTTTATTATAAGCAATGTAGGATCAATACAATAGATGGCCGATCTGGCATAAACCTCAGACAACCGTATAAACAATAGATATGAGCTGCTACAAAATGCTCCCGTCAATACAAAGAAGCCTCTAAAGGCTGAATAATTAATGAATACCAGTATCAAGCAGATCTGAATGTCGAACCCTTCAACCAGAGAGTGCCACGCTCCAAGTGGAGACAGAAGCCCTCAATAATTCGGCCCTGATGGAAGAATGCTCCAAACGAGCCCAAACTTGATCAAGTAATAGATCAGGGCAGTGGGATCCTCCTCCTGAAGTTTCAAGCCTAACGTACAAGGCAAACCTCTCCAAGTGAAAAATATTCTAAGAGAGTTGCGCCCTCCTGAATAGCTAAATCAAACCTTCCTCAATGGTATGGTGCGCCCTTGCTGGAAATTCCCCAATAATACAGTCCTGCTGTCTGCCGGGGCTCTAGAACGAGATATGCTGAGAATAGAATGGTGTGGAGGACTATTTCATCCCCGAGACCAAGCTGTGGAACAAGGTGAGTGGATATTTCACCATTGAGTTGCTCACAAGGGTTTGTACAACAAACCCCCAAATTGAATGCTTCAAGAGCACTAACAAGAAATATACCAAAAATCAGGATGAATGATAGGTGCGCCCCAACCTCTTACTTATACTTTTTCCTTCTGATTCTCTGTTGAGTTAGGTTACTCCCATGGTTAATTTCTATTCTTCTGTTG